>JADBJO010004951.1:0-52500 GCA_016801955.1 Conus betulinus
TTCTGTGGCTAGTCATAACCTTAATATTGTCATTAATTACCATGTCTCTCTTTTCTTTTCTTTTTTTCTTTCTTCATTTTTTTTTCTTATCTTCCTTTTCTTTCACAATATCTAGTTCATATGTTTATCACTTTACTGTATATTTCTGTGGCTAATCATAACCTTATCATTACAATTAGTTACCATTTTTTTTCTCTCCCTCTCCTCTCCCCCCATCCCTTCTCTCTCTCTTTCCTTTCATCCCACTTTCCAGCTCTACTAAGGAAAACTTTTACAGATAACATGACACAACATCCACAGGATACAGATAAATATTGGGAAGCAGTCTAATACATACTTAAGATGCTGTTCTTCTTCCTTTTCATTTAAAAAAAAAAAAAAATTACTGA
Organism: Conus betulinus; assembly: GCA_016801955.1. Classification (NCBI taxonomy): domain Eukaryota; kingdom Metazoa; phylum Mollusca; class Gastropoda; order Neogastropoda; family Conidae; genus Conus; species Conus betulinus. The sequence goes on from JADBJO010004951.1 coordinate 390, forward strand.
CAAAAGTGACCTGGACAAATAAACATAATCTTTCTTTACATCAAAGCCAGTGTTTTTTGCAGCCAACAGAAGTGAACAAAACTTGCACTTACAAATGAACTAAAACCCAAATGACTTACTGCTGCAAAAGAAAATATGTCTCACAGGCAAGCCAAAGAAAAAGAAAAAAAAAAAAGGCAGCGCAACGCCACGCCCTAACAACTCCACAATATCATCAAGTTGAATGGCATGGTGGATGTGTGGAGGGGGGTGTGGTGAGGTGGTGCTTGTCACTACTTTGGTTCAGTGGCAGGCAAATGTGGCCAATTACGAAGCTGTTCATCTAAGCAGCTACACCAAGCACAATAAACACCAGACATTATTAGCAAAGAACTGACCTTGCACCAAGAGAAACACGCACACACACAGACACAGACACAAAGAGAGCCATCTTTCTGTGTGTGTGTGTGTGTGTGTGTGTTGTGTGTGTGGGTGTGTGTGTGTGTGTGTGAGTGTGTGTGTCTGTGTGTGCCTGTGTGTGTGAGACACAGAGAGAGTAATATGTACTTAGGAGAGTGTTGTTCGGGGAGGTGAGGGGGGGGGGGGGGATGGGGGGGGGGGGGGGGGGGGAAGTGAGAGAGAGAGTGTGTGTAACATTAAGAAATATGTACTTAGGAGGAGTGTTGTGTACTGCATGTGCTGCCAAAAGTACCACCCCAAATGCGACAATGACAAATACTACTGAGACCACAGAAATGATCAACAGAATGTTTTACTGTGGCTTTGACAACTCTGAGTGTGTGTGTGTGTGTGTGTGTGTGTGTGTGTGTGTGTGTGTGTGTGTGTGTGTGTGTGCATGCGTGCGCGCACACGTCTGTATATCTGTGTATGTGTATATAAAGTGTGTGCATGTGTGTGTGTGTGAGATTATAAGTGTGTAGGTGTGCTTGCCTCTGTTTTATGTATATACATGTGTGTGTGCGTGTGTGTGTGTGTGTGTGTGTGCCTGTGTGTGTGTGTGTGTGTGTAAATATGTGTATGTGTGTGCGCCATGCGTGTGTGGTGTTTGCATACATGTGTGAGCACGCATGTATTTTTGTTTGTACTTTGCGTTTTCTGACTGTGCTATTAAAAATCAGAAGACTGAATTACACATCTAATTCATTAGGTAACATGAGCTCGGTTTTTATTTCAAATTCCACACAATTATGCCATTACAAAGTCTACCCTGCATGTACATTAGCTGCCACATACAAACAAGACGGGGGCAATCATTATCATTAGTTAAAAACAACGAAGCAGAAAAAAGGACGGAATTTTGCACACTCTCAGCAGTTTAATTACAAGAGTTTTTGCCACTGAATTATAAACACATTCATAAAACCTGTTGATTTAATAATGTGTTCTGCTTTTTAACAGACTGTCAAATGAATAGATAAATATCAAATAACAAATTTTTGCAAACTAAGTTCAAATCCAGTTCACAAACAGTCACCAGGTGTAACAGTTCATAAGCTAGCAGATAAAATGTATGAATCTAAGTAATCTGACCCGCTGTCTTTTTTCGTATATCAAGACACTATAGTCACAAGATCAGAAGCAGACTGAAAACCAGTATTCAGATTGTCATCAACTTGGGAAAAAAAAAGGAGAAGGATAAGAAAAACAAAAGCATCAAGCCTCAACCTGACCTGCAAAAAAAAAAATTCCAACGGAGAACCCCACACTACACTGACAAAGTGACACCAATGTATACACTGTAGCCAACAAAAAGACAACCATTATTTAAATGTATACAGAGAGAAAGACGAGGGTTGGGTTTGTGATGTGACGGAAAAGAGGTGAAGGGGTATGGCCGGGGGGTTAGGGTGGATGGCAGGGTATGACAAGAAGGCATCGTGAAACTGACAATGTAAAGCTTTATCTAATCATTATTCTTTTGTTCTGAAAAAATATGTAAATAAAATATGATATCACCTATTGAGAATAAAAAAAGTAAAAAAAAAAATTTTTTAAAGAAAATACAGAAAAGAATGATGAACACGAAACCAGATCATTTAGCCTTTCATTACAGCTAGTTACCACTATGAAATCACGCACTTGCTTAAATAAAAACGAAACCAATGTCCTTGCGGTACAGAATATCATTTTGTATGATTTATAGTGTGCTTGCCACACAGAATGTCATCCACAGTCACACTAGCATTATTTCCTTTACTTTTTTAAAGTCCATATTTGACATAAACCAGAAATGACAGAGGACAACAAAATCGAACATACAGATGGTGTATGGATCTTACGCCACAACATAAACTGCAGAAACTATGACAGCGCCATTCCCTGGTGATGAAGTACCACTCGCCCTCCCATCCCGCCTCTTTCCTCAAGTGGTTGGCCATAAATCACATGACTCCATCCATCACTGCTGTGTTTTCCCCAGTACATGTCATTTGCATCTGTTGTGGGGGAGTGACATGCCACAATCCTCTCTCCCTGATAGTCATGAAGGAAGTTGCTAACACTAAGTCCCCTCCCCTGAACAAACCTTCCCCCTGTCCCATCCTTCCACACACATGTGATACATGCACACAGGTCCATTGCAACAATCCCTTTGACTGTGTCATAAAAAGGGATCACAAGATACAGCTCTGTAGGTTAACAACTTGTCCATTACCACATCTGCAATATAGATAACCAACCCCATCATATTTCCACATCTCCATGATATACTGCAGCAAGAATTTCTGATTTATGCGGAATGCTTAACTATTCAGTTTATGTACATTTTCACCATATGAAGAATCCAGGTGGGCACAAGCTAGGAAAGTTGAGAGGTTGAGAGACTGAAAGAATGAAGAATATCCTATAGATTAAGAGTACAGGAAAATAAGACCAGTGTGCGCATGTGTATGTGCATGTGTGTGCGTTTGTGTTGTGTGTGTGTGATGAGAGAACAGTATGCAATGTCCATGATACCATGCATAACACAATATAGTATACCTCTACATTCTATTTCACTCACTCACTCACTCACACACACACACACACACACACACACACACACACACACACACACACACACACACACACACTGCATCAAACATCACTTCAAAACCATGATCGAATGAACCAAAGTTTGGCGTGAGTTGAGTTGACAGACCACCAACTATAGTTATCAGTTAACATTTCTCCCATTAGCCAGCATCATGGGCTTTTACATGTATGTTTATATAGTGAAAAAAATGAGGATGAGGAAAACAAAAAGGGACAGGTAACAATAAGAAATTGGATAGTGTGTGTGTGTGTGTGTGTGTGTGTGTGTGTGTGTGTGTGTGTGTGTGTGTGTGTGTGTGTGTGTGTGTGCATATGCATGTGTGTGTGTCTGTGTGTGTGAGGGTATGACACTGAAGGGGGCAAAGAAAAGTGGGAAGCAGGACATATACACAAAGAGGAAATTGTTCACAATTAAACATGACCAAGTCCAGGATGACTTATCAAGCAAGTTTTTTAAAAATTAAGAAATAAACAATCAAGCATTTAATCACACTGCCAATACAGCTTTTATTCCAGAAAAAAACAAAAACCAGAACTGTTTCTTTCAGGACTATGGACAAATATTTAACATGTTCAATTTTTCTTCAACAATCAAAAAAGAGCACCAACAACTTACTGAAGCACAACTTGAAATGAATCAGCTCTAAGAATCAGCACTGAATAACTAAGTCCCCAACACCCCTGTTTTTTTTTTTTCCTGAAAATAATAATCAGCTACTAACTTAACACCCTTCTGCTCCCTTCTCCCCAGATAAACAAATAATTAACGAATAAACAAGATTAAAAGCTTCTTTCATTCATAATCAACCAAATTAAAGATGTATTATTTGGCTCCCAAACGGTGGGGATACAGAACTTTACTGCAAATAGTCATGTGACTGTCTGACTTCTTTTGTTCTCTTTTTTAGTACAGTACAATCTTACAGTGGCAGAAAACTTGAAGACACCCTCTTGTTTGGTGGTACTGTACATGAAAGATTCAAAGTACAAGTAATACTGGGCATCAACGATGATGCAGCTGAGGTCCACGAATGAGCAGCTCTAAAATCAGCAAAGCAGTGTCAGGCTAATGCACAAATGAAGCTGTGCAACACTAATCATCTTTATCTAATAAGCATCTTTACTTAATATACATCTACAAAGAACTACGCAACTAATATACAATCTACATCCACAAACAAATAGACAACTATTATCAAGTGGTAGTGGGAAACTTTATTTAAGCACAGAACGGAACATCACCTACACTCCTCTTCACTTATTATTCCATCGTAATTAGTCAACACTGGCTACTACAACAATACACTAAAGATCAGGACCACAAAGATACTACGATGTTCTGTTTATGCATTACAGATGTACACAGGTATGCAAGTGCACACGGCTATGCACACACATACGCACACACACACACACACACGCATGCATGCACACATGAGCGCGCGCGCGCGTGCACACACACACACACACATACACTCCGTACCCACATACACACACACATCAAAGCTGCGGCACTCAAAGTGGAAAACAACTGGAAGCAGATAGGCTAGGATAAGAAAACAAATGGGAGAAAGAAAGAGGAAGCAAGCCGAAACGTACAAAATGCACTGAAGATAATGAACCAAGCCAAATCAAAAAAGAAAAGGTCGGTGCATGCTAACCTCAGCAGGACTCGTTTCCAAAAGATGCTCAGTCTCCATTATTAAAGCAATTGTTTGAGCTTAAACCTAACAAAAGGCTGCAAACATAAACGAATGGATTAAATAAATGAAAAAAAAAAAGTCTATCAACGAAATGAAACAATGAAAGAATAATGATCAGTCATGCATATGAACTTGAAATGGAACAGAACAACACAAAGGTTGTTAAAACACAAGACATAGTCAAGCTGCTTAAGTGCACCTACTAAATGGGTGCGTTAACTCCAGTCTAAATATGACATTTTCAGAGACAGAGTGAGTGAAAAAAAAAAAAAAAAAGATTACCTGAATGCAATGTCAAGAAGATTTCCGTTTTCCATATAACAGGAAGGAGTGTGTATTGTTGACCTATATTTTCAATCTTTATTTGTCAAGCACTCAAATACTGAGAACAAGATCTCCACTGCTGTGCAATTTCTGTTCAGAAGTGAATCCTGTCCCTGTCCTGTCAACAGCATATATTACGTCATACCATAGCACCTCAAATAATTAATCATTCCATGTCTAATTAATATGGCACTGCAAATAATTAATCATTCCATGACTAATTAAAATCATAAATGCTGTGACACTGAGACAAGGGCTGGCCTTTCCTCACGCACACATGCACACAACACAGTTTCTCACACACACAATGACACATCCACACAAACATGGAAGCAGGTAAACACACACACACACACACACACACACACACACACACACACACGCACGCACACACACACACGCATACACACACATACTTTCCACTGAAGATTACAAGTAACAAGATTACAAGTAAAAGATTAGAGACACATGTGAAAATCAACCATATTTGACCTAATGTCACAAATCGTTTCCATGATCATAAAACTATAATGTATACAAATCAGTTTTTGTTCTCTGGAGGTAGCTTATGAAAAGGCGACAGTGCTAAAAAGTATTAACAGCAATTCCCATTTAAGAAAAATAAGAAAGTTCATCTAATGATTAATACTGTATACATCTAATGATTAATACTGTATGCTGTGTAAAGCCTGTATTCATCTAATGATTAATACTGTATGCTGTGTAAAGCTTAAGTCATTGATGCATTTTTCCTTCAACCTTATTTTCCGTATCTCTTCTTTATTTATGTATTATTCTATTTACTTATCTATTTATTGATACATTATTTTATATACATCTATGCATTCATTTATGTATTTATTTGTTTTATTTTCAAGTTAATCAATGCCTGTCTTTTTCTTTCATTTGCTTAATTATTTCAACATTGTTCACATTCTTTTTTAAAAGAAATCATTTTTTCTCTACATGATACTAGCATTCATACAGCATTATAGCGTGATTTATGTGTACTGCCACATATATCGTTATAAATGATGGAATTGAAAGGCTCGACACTGAAAGTCTACAAATCATTTTGCAACGTTTATACTGGACATATTGTATCATCATTCTTTACCTCAAGTTCAATTGTGTTCACATCTCCTTTTCACTGTCCTACTTTTATTATTATTTAATCTCACTTTTGTTTTAGTACATAGCTCAGTGGACAAAAAAAAAAAAAAAAAAGCAGTTACTGCTTGCTCAATCTCAAAATAAATTTTTGTGTTTGACTTGCCTTTCACACACACACACACACACACACACACACACACACACACACACACACACACACACACACACTCACACACACACACACACACACACAACAAGATAAAGGAATGTTCATGTGTTTTATCACTATTTTAATGAGATAGTGAAATAAAAATTAATCACAAACGCACACACACATGCGCAAGCACGCATGCACACACACACACACACACACACACACACACACACACACACACACACGCATGGATGCTCAACATGTCTATCACTCATGAGACCGTGAAATTTAATCTATCATTAAAACAGAGGTAAACCTGATAAATGAGATTAGAAACTGTGATAAAGATGCATTATTTGATTTTCCTTTCTCTTTCATGATTACAGGTAGGAAACAGTCTAATCAAAAGACAGTAAATAATCTGTTTTGCCACTTAGAATAAACTAACGAACAAAAAAAAAAACATGGAATTAAAAACTTCACTATATCTGGAGCTGATGGATTACTACAAGTACATTTCACTTTGGGCACACAAATTAACCTGTTCACTATCAGCAATAAGTGCCAAGCCCACAAAACACATCAACAAACAAAGAGAGCTTTCTTACATCCTACCCAACCTAACTGGAGTTAAACTTCAAGACAGTCTTTTATTTCATGCTGTTAAGGTACTGATGCTCATACCTGAAGTTGGGCTTTTTCCCCCCCTTTTTTCATCCATTCAGAAGTATATCATTTCAGTTTCAACACACAGCTTTCAATTAAAAAAAAAATTTTTCCACAGAATGTTTCTTTTTAGATCTCTCTCTCTCTCTCTCTCATTTCTTTCATTATTATTCTGTAGGCAGAGCAGAGATCAGGCTGCTACATGATATATTCAGTACTTTACTGTTGGATACTCAAACTGTCATTGGACACATCACAAAGAGTATCAATCAAACTGAAGTATTTATAGAAAGACATAAGACGTGTACTGTTGTATCTTCTGTGATCCACTCCTTTCTTAAGAATGACATCCATTCACTGCACAGGACAACGACAGACTATTAATCACCCAACAGCCATGGTACATATTACTGACAAGACACACTACACTGTACACACAGTACATTGCTGACCATCTGATACGAATGTAACAGAAAACACATCTATCTGTTAGTGTTAGTGCGTACCTCTAAAGACTCGTCTTTGAAAAATAAAAGACTGATGTGAGGTGCTGGTATAGTGGTAAAGTAGTTTAACTTTAAGGATAGAATAATCAGTACAGAGTAAATTCTTGGCATTGCCTGTTCTGCTTGAAGCCATGCCACTACAACGCTTTAGTATGCATTTAATGACTTTCATGATTCATAAATAGTTAAGACAGAAGGTGACTGACTATGTATTGTAATAGAGTCAGTGTAGTCAGCCCATGTTGCATATTCTTAAATTTCTCCTGAGCTGGTTTTGAATGCCATTTTACTTTGGGGCAATTCTCTTTCTCCATGAACAATTCAGCAGACTTGACTATATCGTAAAGAACACAATTTTTTTTTCTCAAGTCAAAGACAAACAAATGATCAAAAACAACCAATTGTTTGAACAAGAAAAAACAACCATAACAGAAAGAAAAAGAAACCTTGATGTGTTAATGAGAAGAGATAGAAGAGAATAGGCATGTGAGACAATACAAGTTTCAAAACATTCCAATACAAAACCAATCAAACCAAGAGCTTCAACGCATGCAATGTGTTTAGCAGGTGGCATGCTCTTCCACAAACTCTGCAACAGGTTTAAATTATTGATTACCTAGCATCATCTACCGATACAAGACAAAAGTCTATTAGCATGTTCAGACCTCACTTATTTCGTACAGACATTGATAAACTGTTTTGCTCCATATGTCAAAAAGTGATTTGTGAAACATCATATATCCAGTAGAATAAACTAACTTAATATTTGCTCCAATGATTTAGGAGAGAGAACAAAATCTTAAAAAGTAAACTGAGTAACAGGGCTTATCCCATCAGAATATTATCATTAATAATATTATTATTATGATCAATGAGGGTGATGTATAACAGATTGGTAAGAATAAACTATTTCTAACAACAATAAAGGGGTGAGTATGTGCATGCATACAGGGGGTATTGGTAGTGCTGGGGGTGGGGGGAAGGAGGTGGGAGGTTAAATATTCCTAGCCACCACATTGCAGCCTTTTACTAAATAAGTAATTCATTTGCCCATACCTCTGCATAGTTCCTTCAGTCCATCCAGTTAAAACATTTTTTTTATAATAGTTCTACAGTCAAGCTCTTTAAACATTTAATACATGTACCTTACGATTTTAAAGCTGTTTACAATCTGAATCTGTTTTCCCCAGAATATTCCATTTTTTTTATGTGGTTTAAAAAACCCTCATTACAGTTTTGATTATTCTAAATAACCATATAGTTTAATGATCCTCCTTACAGTTCTGATTATTCTTAATAAAGTTCTATCATTAAATATCTTAAGTTTTCAGAAAAATTATTTCTGTTTTGAATTGGGTTGGAAATAGAATTTTTGTCGACAAATTTGGAACTGAACAAAGCAGAATCATACATATGTCTTAATGACTGGGCAATCTGCCAGCTACTACCAAACCACTGTTTAGCCCATTTCACAATCACTGAATGAGTGACTATGAATATTGCCACACACACACACACACATGTGCGCGCGCGTGCGCGCACACACATGTGCACGGACACACACACGCACACCACCACCACCAACAAATGGCTAAAGTAACATTCTCATTTAAAGATCATTCTACTCCTTACCGGACCCCAAATGGTGTGAAATAACACACTGGAACTTAAGGAAGAAATCCTCTGCTCACAATGGCAAAGATATTGCATGCCCATGACAATAATACTAATGATTCAACTTGTACACACGATGACATGAGACACACTGAACAAAGGAAGCTTCCTTTTTAAGTCTTGATTAAGTACGTGTGCCGAGTGTCTTTGCTTGGAGTACGGTCTTCAACACTACAGTTATGGGTATTTCTCTTAGTTTCAGTGTCACCTGTAAGCAAAAGCTATCTTCCTTGTTTGTTGTTTACTGTTCAAAACATCATACAAAACTAAGATTCCCTTTCGCATATATCAATACAGACTAAGTCGTATTCTTGCTACGAGAACTTTACACCAGAACTCTGCGTTGCTGTAGTTGTAGTTTACCTATCTTTTGGCCTATCTTGTGTTTACAGTTTTGGGTTCCGATGGCATGGGGCTGGGCATCGACATGTATAACAGCTCTGAGTAAGCGAAATCTGTAAGTTATTTTAAAAACTGAACCTTGATAATTTGAAAGTTGTACACAGTATCAACAACTTAAGATAGAAAAAAAAAAAAGCAAGCCAGTTATCTAATCTGGTACTCACCGTTGTGAATTCGTCGATGCTTTGGAAATACTGCGTTTGACCTACAGACGTCCACGATGGAAAAATTGCGACAGAAGCTGTCAAGAAATCTGATTGGCTTGTGATGAAAAGACTATCCAATCAAAATTTTGGGGAACTCTTCGTCATCAAAAACCACAAATAGGACTAGGCCTACTGTAGCAGACGAAACTAAGCTTGTACAAATGGAATTCTCAACTCGCGACTATGGACATCGAAGGGAGGTTTACTGTTCAGCTTGATAGCGCATTCTTTCCAATGTATTTTGATCATTGCATTTATTCACAGAAATGCTCTCATTTGGAGAGAACATGTCTACACAAATATTATTGTGAAGAAGGGAGTTAACCTTGAAATAAGGTGAAATGACCCGCCGTGTGATTTGGCTATGACCGTCAGGTGCATCAGTTCCATCGGGTTCATCAATTATCGCGCTAAATGCTTGCCAAGACAGTTATTTAGCAATATCATGTACCGTTCTCCATAAGAAAATCAGCTCCAGTTTGAGTAGCTGGCTATGAAGCAACGAGTCTACATTTTCAGAAACTTAAAAAGAATTTTGAAATGCATTGCAGTATTCATTTTATTGACTCATTTATGTCCATTGAAGTTTATCTAGCAAAATAGCCAACAGAATTAAAAGTGGAAATGTTCACAACATTGCTCAGGTGAGAAAAGATGTATACGATTTTTTTGTTTTCACTACAACATGATAAATTATGGATTGAACTTACGATTTTTTTTTGTTTTCACTACAACATGATAAATTATGGATTGAACTTCTGAATTGAATGATTGAAAAAGAATTTGGGTGTCTTTATTGACAGTGAATGTACGTTTAAAGGACACATAGAACGCCAAACAACAAAATCAAACAGCTTGAAAGAAACTTAATCGAAGCAGATTCCTATATGGCTATTACCATTTCTCACAACCAAGCTTTGATCTGTGGAAGTACGGTTCGAGTCAAACTCCACTGAACATTTTTAGCATTTAGGAATTACTTTTCTGACTGTACAACCAAATGTTGGAACAGTTTGCCTGATGATTACAGTATTACCTATGAGTATTCAAACAGCAGTCACGCATTCACACACGCAGTCACAATACGCACACACACACACACACACACACACACACACACACACACGTGTGCATGCGCTGACACTCGCACACATATAAATGTGTGCATGTATGTGCGCTTGCTCTTACCCACACATGCACATGTGTGCATGTGCATGTCCACATCCCACATATGTGCACACACATGCATACACATGAGCATACAAATGCATGCACATGCGCACACGCCCACATACAAAGACACACATATGTACACATATAGCCTATATGCAGATATTTGTGCTCACACAAACCCACAAATTTACATGCACATCTGCACACACACACACACACGTGCACATACATGCAGGCACACACACACACACACACACACGTGCACATACAAATGCGCACATTCCTGAGCGTGCACACACATACATGCACATGCATACATGCACACACACACACACACACACGCACACATACATGCCCACACACAAACATGGGCCCATGCCCGCAGATCTAACACACATATGTACATTCAGTACACACACTCACAAAAAAAAAAAAAAAAAAAAAAATGGTAGGTAGGCACTCGAAGTCTGACTAGTGCGTTGGACTAATGCGTAGGTCAGACATACGCTGAGTCATAGCCATGAGACCCTCTTCTTCAATATCTCATCTTAGTTGTTAATTCATTTATCCATCAGCTTCAAATCATGCGTAGTGTGGTCTCAAAACTTCGTGGATGTGGTGTAGCCTATATGAACTAGTCCGCACAAAGTGACACCTCATTGATGAAACTGAAACTCAAACTGAAACAAACAGCAGATTATATGTCATTGCTGAATTTACAAACGCTGACTCTCCAGCTTGTCAAAACTGGTTTAACCCTGCTGCTGTTCATGCCAAGAGAAAAGAGTATATTACTAAGACCAGTGAACAAGCTTTTGTATAGGCATCATGGACTATGCAAGTCAAGTTTTATATGCTCAGTTTGATTGTGTAAAGATAACCTTTTGGCTATGCCAGTTACAACTGCATACTGATTTGTAAAGCATGCATATGTCATAGTTCAGCTCTTAACACACTCGTACGCCTGCACAGTTACACACAACATAATTATATATGCATGTGTACACACACCAACACATGTCTCATGTGCGCGTGTGCATGCATGCACGAGCACACACACACACACACACACACACACACACACACACACACACACACACACACACACACCTGCGCAAAAAGCTAAAACACGTATTATAGCTAACTATGTTCTATACCATCTTTTCTTCAAGAACATTGTTGTGTCACAAAGCAAAACACACTGAACACACAGGTGAACATATGGCTTTTCTCATTCATTTATCTTTTTTATGTTCTTGTTGTTGTTTTTTCATACTCTGTACCCATCTGTTTGCAGGAAATCATGTCGATTTTTAAAGTATGTGGCTTGTGCTGGCATTGCTCGGTCCTTGACTACCAACCAAGTGTCTACTGCTCTTCGACCTTTCTACTTCATTGTACATCCAGATCTATTTGGACAGTTCCCAAATGAGAGGGTATACCCTCTGTAGTATGGATGTCTTGTCTAAGTGTGTCATTGATTGCAAGTGCTTGGGCTTGTGCATGTGAGTGTGTACGTGTAGTGTGTGTGTGTGTGTTTGTGTGTGCACGTTTGTTCAAGTTTGTGTGCGTGTGTGTATGTATGCGTGCAAGCATGTGTCTATGTGAATAGAATGTCACTGTAACTTGACTTTAGGGAACTGTGCACATAGACATCTTGTGTACCGTGTGGCTGTTTCTAAACTGCAAATGTGTATGATTGATTGAGAGAAAGATTGAGAGAGAATCAACTCTACCGCAAGTTTGTATTTCTCTCGTTTCATCCTTTTTTTTCCTTAACAGCTGAAAAAAAGTGGTGTGAAACATAATTATCTTAAAGAATTAAAGGTCAAGCATTCGTTTACATGTAAATGATGCAGTAGTATGGCTGATATGCATATGACTGTCATTCATAAATGACTTTTTTTTAATCCTGAGTGACTTTGAAAATGACAAATGCATTATGGTAGTAACATTTACTTAAGGATATAATTATGGACAGATATTTATATGTATACACAATTCATTTGTCAGTGATGGATGCGAAGGCAAATGCTTTAGGATCTTCTAGAGCAATGTATGTCCATGGATGAGTGTTGCCTAATATGGTCAGACTGTGTTGAAGGGACTGCACACAATTCAACTTATGTTAGTGATGACTGAAGGTGTTCACTCAATCTAGATAGATTAATGAGTGTCATAATGTAACTCAGTTCATCAAGCGCTTACGCTTTAGTTCCAGAATTATCAGAAAACATACTGGCCGTAAAACACTGCGGAACCCTTCTGTAATGAAATCTTCATACATTGGGTCTTTAAAGGGAGGGAATGGTGTTGGAAAGTATGTATTTAAACAGACCAGGTGGAAGGCCTGGTAAATAGCTAGTTTGTTTACAGGGTTCAGTCACATCTTCTTTCGTCTGCTAATTTTGTGTGAGTGACTGGTGGTGTAGTCAATGATTGCTGCTGGAATTATAATGTGTCTTTCAGCCTGTCGATTGGACAGTTAATGAGTCATACTGTGAATCCATGATCATGATTAAGGGTGGGGAGTGGAGGGCAAGGGGTTGGGGTGTGGGGCAGGGAAGCGGGCTGATGCTGAACATGATGTGTGAGAGTAAGGTGCAATTTGCATGACATATTAACTGTGTTCACCCTTACATATTGACTGTGTGGACCGATTTTTGTCCATTGTACTTTTGAGAACAGGTTTTACTGGGGCTTATCTCTGACTGTGCTTTTTGAAAAGCACAGAGTAAAACAGTATGTGTATGCCAGCTTTACGAATATTGAACAGAAATCTGTTTATTGAACAAGCACTTCTTGTTTTCGGCTGGACAGGCGGTCAATGAAGACTCCCTGAAACAGCTGAGCGAGTACATCAGGTCACTGCATGTCAGTGGCAGGGCAAGGCCCATTCAGCTGACCTTCTTCATCCGACAACAGGATCACACCACTGAGTCTTTCAACGGTCAGTGAGCCAGATTTTTCTCACTTTGTAGAATCTTTAATGTCTGTCTTCTTTTTGTTCGTCTCTTCAGTTGATTCACTGGAGTTTATTTTTTCATTAACATCATCATCGTGATGATTGTTTGGGCAGTTAGGGATCTCTTCCAGTTTCTGTTTCCATTCATGATGCATTGCAGAGTAGAAGTGCTTAAACCAGTCCAGTCCTTCATGTTGTCTATCGAGGACTTCTTTGGTGTGTCTGTGTACCCCCTCCATTGTATCAGGTAGAATGATCTTGGAGAAGGAGTCATAGTGAGACATGTCAACTCTCCACTGTAACCTGTAGAATGGTCTTGGACCGGCAGTTGCAGAGAGGTGCATGTCCACCCTCTATTGTATCCTATAGAATGGTTCTGGACAGAGTGTGTTGATGAGATGTGATGTCTATCCTTCACTGAATCCTATAGAATGGTCTTGGATAAGGCATCATGTTGTGAGTACATGTCCACTTTCCTCTATATCCTGTGGAATGGTCTTGGACAGGGAGTCATGGTGAGATACATATCCACCCACCGCTGTACCATGTACAGAGGTCTTTGACAGGAAGGCTTGAAAAATACATGTCCACCCACCATTATATTATGCAGAATGATCCTAGACAGGAAGTCATGGTGATGTACATGCCTGCACTCCACTGTACTTTTAAACAGTCTTGGACAGGGAATCATGATGAGATAAATTTCCACCCTTCACTGCACCCTGTAGAGTAGTCTTGGACAGGGAGAGATGCATTGAAGAACTGCATGGTGATGTTTTTGTCTGCTGGTCTTTCTGTTGCCTTGCTGCCTGACATTGTTTGACATTGTTTGTCTTGTTTTGTTGTTGTTGTCGTCATTGTTTTGGTACGAGATGTAGAGAATCTGTCTGATCCATTAATCTTAAATGCTTGAAGCTATAGATTTTGACTGTTCGAAGCTGTTCATCTTGAATACTTGAAACTGTTTATGCTGAACGCTTAAGTCGTTAATCTTGAATGCTTGAAGCTGTTAATCTTGAATGTTTTTAGCATAATCTATAGTACCAGGTCAAACTCTTGAAAGTGAAGGCCAGTTTGCTAAGTCTGTTTTGGCCAAATGGGGTATTGTGAGGGACCCAAGACTGTTGAAGTGGTCCCTTTTTTTCTCCAGTATCGTTCCATTCAGTGTCATATGTATTGATGAATGTTGCCAGGAGTTATTGATCAAAGTTTTGCTTTTCTCAGAGCTGACAGTATGTATTTGATGCTCTCTACTGTGTGTCGATGGATTCCCGGGGTCCTTCTCCAGTGCTACTCATTAAGTCGATATCATCTCTGTAACACTCGTTGCCAAGATTCTGCCTTCAAAGAGAAGTGGAAGTGCTCAAGCATGAAGCACTTGTGTTATGTTTTCCAGACATGAAAGTGGACAAAGTAGATGGCCTGGGATCACCACAGGACCAGGGCATAAAAGGCCACAGACTTAAAAGAAAACCAAAAAAAGAAACTTAAAAGAAAAATTACTGTTCCACAAATTTGAAGAGACAAAAAAGTCACAAGAAAACGGGATATGCTTTGACCTCTTTGGTCTTCTTCAGGCAAGACAAACAACATTCTTGTCTCAGAGAAAATCATCACACATCCTGAAAACCTGTTTCTCGATATGTCTTTTCACTAATGTGTTGTCTGAGTCACTTCAGGAAAAGAAAACCTGATGAGTTTAGTGATCAAAGAGGGTGGTGAAGATGATGCTATGGGTTCCATTCTGTACTGAGATGGTGGGCAGGGCTGTGCTCTATGCTTTCCTGATGGTCATGTATTCTAGGGTCAACTAGGCTTGAGAAATACCTGTTGTGTGGTCAGAAGATGTGAGCATCACGCTCTGTGATGCATCCATTCACCGTATGAAACCCAGCTGTGTCATTCCAGTCTCTATCCATGTGAGCCTATACTACTCAAGGTAGGAAACAGCTGGGGCTGAAAAATCCGGTGTACTTACAAATGTGACGGAATTCAAACCCATAACCCCCACTCACCCAGCCTGCAGCCTGTTCTGACCTTTTCACCACAAAGTGGTTGAAAATTTTCTTGTCCAAGATAAAGTTACCACGTGCTGGAAATTTTACACTCTGATGTCCTTGTCTGTCCAATTTTTTGTATATGTTTTCATGTTAACATGGTGTCTGAGGTCGCCTGGGGTATAAACTGTGCAGCCCTGAAATTTTGGATTTTTCCTCACAAGTGTTTGGCTAGTGCTTCAGAAAGTTTTTTGACCAGGTCAAATGTTTTGATTGCCAGCCCTAAGTTTACCAACCAAGGAATACAGAATACTAGCTACTTAATCAGAAAAAAAAGTTGTGTAACCTTTAGTTGCACAAAAGAGAATGCAAAAAAGGACAGAGAGATGTTTGGAAGGCCAAAGGTTTGGGAAACTCACCACATGCAAAATGTTCACAGCATGCTGTAAGGTTGGATGACTAGATCAGTTGGGAAAAGTTGTGACACAATTTTTTAGCTTGGAATTGAAAAAAATAAAAAATAATTTTCCTGTACCAGCCGCCGTGGCGAAATGGTTAGTGTTGTGGACTCCTGACTGGGAGGTGTGGGTTCGAATCCCATCAGAAGTCATGTGGGTTTTTTCTGCCCCGACCAGCTCCTACCCAGAGTTGAGTTTGCTGCGGACTCAGCTGGGAAGACTGGGACCACACAGTCGAGTTTCATCCACTTAATGGATGCGTTTCTGAGAGTGTTGCTCAAATTTCCTGACCAACACTGCAGGTGCCTGTATCTCTCAGGCCAGGTTGACGCCGGGATATATTATGAAAGGAAGCGTAGAGTACAGCCCTGTCATGTAGTCTCAGACCGAAATGGAAATCCGTAGCATCATCTTAATCATCCTCATTCTCATCGATCAGCATAAAAAAAAAAAAAAGTCTCAAATTCTGTGGCCCTTCATGCCCTGCTCTCATGGTGACCTCAATTTTGATGTCCTCTCCACGTCTGTGGCCTTGGTTTGGTTCCGTCGGGGTCACTGGTATCAGCGAGTCCATGGGGCTGTCGTTGGACGGATGTGGTGGCGCCCTCTGGAGGGAGAGCTCACTCACACCGGCTCCGCAACTAAGCAGTTATTGTCGTCAGTAGGGGGCTTAGTAGGTGGTGTCCTGCATATGTTAGATCAGAACAGGCGCCACTGAAACACCACCGAAGTGACTCGGCAGTAGTGCAGTGTCTCCCCCGGTGGGTTGCCTCTTGACGTCTTGACATTGACCGCTCCCTGTAGATTGCCGGGGCTGTGGCGGGGCCGACCGGGCTGTGGCTGTGGACGGGGTGTCGGAATGAGCGGTGGGTGCACTGCCTCTGAGGTGGCGCAGAGGTTGGGACAGCAAAAAGGAAAAAAAAAAAAAAAGAATTTCCTGTACTCGCCCTTCTATTTACTTGTCAAACATTTTTTTTTCTATGAGGGCTGCTATGAACAGAAACTTTTTACCATGTGCAGGACACATAAAGCAGGTGAGGGTGGAGCTGAAGGAGCAGAGTCTGAGAGCGGCAGTGATGACCATTCTGCAAGCCTGTGGTCTATCCCTGGACTATGTCCGAACCATCCCCATCACCAGCACTGAGGCCACAGGCGTGCCTTTCCGTCCCATCCACTGGCACCCCTCGTACTATGCCGCCACAGGACAGACAGATCCCAACCGCCAGTTCCACAAACCCAAGCCACAGATCATGCTGAGGTAACTTGTAACATTTCTTATAACTGTCTCATACAGAATCTATTATCTCTCTAGATGAATTCAGATCCAGTCCTTGCTGATTCTCTTTGTTGTACCTATCCAAGAACTGACTGCATAGCTTTTGGATGCGGCAACAGGCCCAACATTTTGTCAGGCCATAAAAAAAAAAGTTGTGTCTTTACTATAACCTGACCAGCTTAGATTTAACTGCTGATTCTTATCTTTTTTTTCCTCATGCTTACCTGTTCAAGCAAATGCCTTATCCTTAATTTTTTTTTATTTTTATAATCACATCTTTGTGCCATCTCAGTGGCATTGTACTGCCACAGCTTGTTTCTGGTTCCCTGTCCACAGCCACAGCCTGTCTTGTCCCACTATAGCCCCATCACCTGCAATCTACAGGGAGCAGTCAGTGTTAAGTCGTCATAATGCAAACCAACCAGAGGGGTTTGCTGCACTGCTACTAAGTCTTTTGTGTGGTATTAAGTGGTGTCTGGTCTGATCCCAATATAAGTAGGACTCCACCTACTAAGCTGATGACAATGGTATTGTCTAGTGAAGCCAGCGTGCGCGAGTCTCTCTGTCTGGACATTAACAGCAGTCACTCCTTTGACCTAACCAGTTATGGAGATGTGATTAAGTCCTTGCTCTCTTAAGTTTTTTTTTTTTTTCCAGTGCTTCTGATATGGTGATATCCCATGCCAGGTAGGGATAAGGCATTTGTTTGAACAGGAAAGTACATCTTAAGACTACCTCTAGTGGTAAAATTCCTTTTTGCATGTAAAAACAAAAACAAAAAAATGAACAAAAAAACCCCAACATCACTGAACCTGATTGTCAAGCTCATTGCTGTTACGTCACAGCTGTTAGTCTTCTTAAGTTTGCTGCTACAACTAGACCACTTCCTGCATGCTGAACATTGTGTGTGCCAGTGTTACAAAAAAAAAAAAAAACAGCAGCATATGGACAGAACAAGAGTACAGGGATTCAGTTGTGAATCCAGTATCGGGGTGAACCGTGTGTTGAACACAGAACCTGGCTGCAGCTGAACATGGCCCAGTCACGACACAACATGGAGGCCATGCACAGCGTGGAGCAGGACATTGGGCGGCTGTGCGACATGCTGCACCACGCACTGGAGCTGCGGGAGATCCGCTGGGACAGCGTGTGGGGCGTCACCCATTTCCGCGGCTGCCTGAAAAGTTTCTACAGGTTGTATGCCCAGCATCCTAAACTGATCTCCAGTGCTCTGAAAGGTCAGTGGACATAGTGGTTTTGAATCAGATCTGGTATTCTATGTTTAACTTTTGACAGATAAAGTGGACAAGATTTTACCAATTTTGTGGTGTTTGGAGAAGACATATTTGTCAAAAATTCACTTGTCTGATTCACATTGTTTTTACTTAATGTACTGTTACATCTGTTTATTTGCATTTTTGGTTTAGTTGCACATCTTGTACCTTTTTGTGGGAAAAAGATTTCAGCAATTATTACATGGGAGGTGACAATTGTGTAATGAGGCAGCTGCTATGAGACAGAGATTACACAGCTAGAAAGCAGTGGATTTAAATCCCAGCACAGGTTATTACTCTTCTGCCTCAGCTAGGTATTAGATGTCAGGTCAGCATGCTTGGGATGCAGTGAAACACACACACTCAATCGTCACACCTACCAAAATCCTGGGGCCACTCTTCACGGTCTCATCCACTTCGTAGATTGACTTTGTTTCGTGAACAGCTCAGCAGTCACCTGCATCTCTATGGCCTAGATACTGCTTAGATATTATGTACATTAATTATCATCAAGGTATTTATATAGCATCTGTCCTGGGTTCAAGACCAGACTCTAAGCTCTTTGCAATACATGCTTTCATTTACAAAACAGGTTGCCTTCTTTGGTAGGGCCAACTGAAGAGCTGCCTGTTGGCTTTACATTCAGTTGTTTTCAGTTTCATTCAGTCTAATATCAGTCACTGTTTCAAACATGCTTCCATTTTTTTTTCCCACAGCGGAGATATGCTATGTATGTGTGTGTCGCCCATACCAATCATCAAACTGGCCTTCTCTTCTGGAAGTTGGCCATTGGATTTTACGTATGTTTTCATACGTCTGTTCACACATGGAACGTTAGTTTTGGACTTCTTGGGTACAGAACTGATGTAAACTCTGAGGGAAAAATTAGTTGCTCTGAAACAGCGCAGCATGAATTCAAACTTGCAACTCCAGGATCACCAGGATCATGAGTGTGGCGTTCTACCAACTGAGTTATTCCAAAAAAAAGATTGTGAAAGGAATTGCAGAATACAGCCCTGTTCTGTATTCTTGAACCAAACTAGAACTCTGCTTTGGGGTGAAAAAACATCACCACCAAAAATTGCTCAGAAGGCTGTGTCATTTTATTTTGACTCGATACATGTAACAGGTGTTTACTCTGTCATGTTTCCTATGTTTCATATTTCATATGAGCAACATCTGACACACATGCACATGGCGAGTGCTGAATTATTTCATAACTTGTGAATGACCATGCTGTGACCTTCAAACTTAGTTCCAATCATTTGACAGGTGTTGATATGTGTCGACAGGTCGGAGCCTGCTGTTCAGCAACATGACTGGCGTGACACGTCTCGGGGAAATTGTGCTCAGTAGTGAGGATGTACCAACCTCTTGGATGAGGGTGAGAGCTCTGTGTTTTGGGATTACAAAGCTAGCTCCAAGTCATTATTGGCTTTATCAGTGTGTATTCATGTTTCTCTCATGACAGAAGATCATCAGGGTTCTGTTTCAGAGGCTTGGGCAGTCAGGGATTTCTCTAGGTTCTCAGTCATGTGGGACAGGGTAGAAGTGTTATTACTTCTGCTGACTTCACATGACTTTAAAACACCAACCTGCAAAAGGAACGGTTTTTATTCATGTGTTGATGTTTGTACTTATAACAGAGATTCTGTTGCCAGTGAAAACTTTAACATCATAATTACCATCCTTGATTCACAAGCAGCATTTGATCCTTGCACTAGGATTCTCATAAAGGATTTATTGTATATGTAACATGTACTGGACTAAACTTGTTTGTATGTGTCAATCATTATTTACAAATAATGTGACTTTCAAGAATTTGTAGTGGCATTTTGTATGGAAAGTCAGATTTTTTCCCCCATAGTTACAAAATACTTACCTGTCAAAAGAAAAGCTTTGTTCTTACATGGCATTAGCAGACAACTTTAAATTAGGCATCCTGCACACCAGCACATAGAAATCTCTATGAATTTGCTGATACTTTTGTCCATGACATAGACTCACTGAGGGCATGATTCAGAGAGGAAATCTAAAGTGAGGTCACAATGAGAATAAGGCCATGGAATTCGAGACTTTTTCTTTCATGCTGATCAGTGAGGATGAGGATAACGAATATGATGCTAAGGTGTTCCATTCAGTCTGAGTCTTCATGACAGGGCTGTACTTTATGCTTACTTTCATAATCCGGGTCAACCAGGCCTGAGAGACACCTGCAGTGTTGGTTAGGAAATTCAAGCAACACTCTGAAAAACACACACATCCATTGAGTGGATGAAACTCAGCTGTATAGTCCCAGTCTTTTCAATTGAACCCATAACAAATTTAACTCTCAATGGGAGCCAGTTGGGGCAAAAAAAACCCCAGTGGACCAAACTTTGTGTACATTGCATTTCTCGGATGGAGAGCGACATGCGCATGGGACACATGTCAGGTGGTTGTATAAGCAAGGGCACCACTTCTTGCAAGACAAATATGAGACAGAGAGCGTCTGTTGATGGAGGTATGGCTGATGGCATGCACTAAGCACAACAGAGTTGGAGTTGAAGAAGTTTGAAGCGTAGCGGCTGCCTGAAGATTTATTGGTATTGTCCTGTGAAATTCACTTGTGAGGGCAAGGACTGAATATCCACATTGGAAAGTTTTAAAAGACCTGTTGTAGGGATCCATAGATTTGGAAAAAATACAGTTTGAAATTGAAAGCAGTAGCAGACTTGTGGGGATCCATAGTTTAGAAAAAAAAAAGAGAGGAAACTGAAAAACGGAGTCCACAAATGGAACTGAAGTGCATGTCAAGGATAAGTACTCTTTCGTTGATTGAGTTTCAAGGCATGGTTAACTCCCATGCTGTCCCAGTTTATTACTTATCTGGGATTCCAGGTTTAATGGTGTCTGTTCATGCCATGTGGGGATTAAGACATTTATTCAGACAAGTGAAGTACAAAATGAAACAGGTTACATTATATAACATGTTCTCCATCGCAGTTTATGACATATCGTCAGTTAGAGTTGATAACATGTTGTCTGTTGCAGCTTATAAGGAGTTCATTACTGCAATTTATGAAATGTCTGTTACAGGTTATAATGTTGTCTGTTACAGTTTTTATAAATGAAGAGTTTATTACTGCAGTTTATGAAATGTTGGCTGTTACAGTTAATAGCATGTTTTGTTGCAGTGTATAAAGAGAGTTTACTACAACTGTTTATAAGATGTTGTCTGTTGCAGTTGCTACTCTCTGTGAGCAGTTACGATGCTGTGCTGGAGCGCTTGCCACTCATGGAGAAAAAGTTGTCAGAACTTTTGAACAACATACACATCGTACGACTGGAAAAGACTCACAGTCATGTTGGTATTCTTCAAGTCTACTTTTTCTTTTTGGGCTCAGAGGTTCATTAGATATGATAAAACTCCACAAGGAAGGCGTAAAGCTACTTGGTGTGCACATGACCTGATTAGCAAGCAAGCTACAAAAGTAAAGATGGGAGTTAACTCACCCTTCTGGGTGATCTTCTTAGGGCTTATCTCCCCGAAACTGACGTGACTTGTCCAAATATGGCGGTGAAAACAAATCTGCCATCCATTATAAATTTTAGAGGTCAGTATTAAACTACTATTCAACATCTTTCTTATTCTTTGAAAAAAAAAGAAAGAGAGAGAGAGAGAAATACAACAAAGCAGCAATGATCTGTTGCAGATCCAGATGTTTCAGTGTAATTACAGTATTCTGAACGTTAGGGTACAGAGCTCTTTCTCGTTAACTTTTTTGGCAACATTCTGTTTGTAGCTGAAGGCAGGCAGCTGTTTCCATCAGCCATGCTGTATGTAGATGACAGCTGTTTAAACAATGTTCTCCACTGGCCGCCTTGGCATAGTGGTTGTTTAACCTGGCTGATTCCGGATTAAGAGGTGGGTGGGTCCAATTCCTATCAGAGCCATTTTCATGTGTTGAATTTTTTATTTTGACTTGATACATGTAACGGGTGTTTACTCTGTCATGTTTCCTCACGTCAGTTTTGGGGAGATAAGCCCTAAGAAGATCACCTAGAAGGGCGAGTTAACTCCCATCTTTACTTTTGTAGCTTGCTTGCTAATCAGGTCATGTGCACACCAAGAGTAATTTAATACTGACCTCTAAAATTTATGATGGATGACAGCTGTTTAAAAAATGTTCTCCACTGGCCACCTTGGCATAGTGGTTGTTTAACCTGGCTGATTCCTGATTAAGAGGTTGTGGGTCCAATTCCTATCAGAGCCATTTTCATGTGTTGAATTTTTTTGGCCGATGACCAGCTTCCAGGCATACTTGACTTTGCTATGGGTTCATTTGGGAACATTGGGATCACACAGTTGAGTTTAATCCACTTCAAGGATGTCTCGGGCAGTGTTACTTAGATTTGTTGATCAACACTGCAGGTGTCTGTATATTACACCTAGTTGATGCCAAGACATGTTATGAAAGCAAGCATACAGTGCAGTGCTTTCATGCAGTGTCAGACCGGAAATGAACTCCATAGTACCATCTTCATCATCCCCATTCTTATCAATGAGCATAGAGAAAAAGTCTGGTTCTCTATCCCTCATGCCCAGCTGTCATAGTGACCTGAGTTTTGATTTCCTCTCCATGGTTTTTCTTTGGTGCGTTTGTGTTGAAGTCTCCTGTGTTGGCAGGTTTATGGGAACTGCCTTTAGATGGACGTGATGGCACCTTCCAGGGTAGGGAGGAAGGAAAAGGGCTGCTCACTCAGACTGGTTCTGTAACTAAGCCATTGCTGTAGTCAGTGGGGGGACTCGGTGGAAGGTGTTCTGCATAAGTTGAAACAGACTAGGCACCACTGGTCACCATCAGGGTGACTCAGCAGCAATGCAGTGTCCCCTCTAGTGGGTACCCTCATAATGACTTGACCTTGACTCTCCCGATGGAATCAGAGGTGGGACGAGCCAGAGTGACTATGGACAGGTAGCTGGAGTGAATGCCGTTCGAGAGGTACAGAGGACAAGACACAAACAAAAATCTCCCATTTTTTCCTCCTACCAATCTGTGGACGTAATCATGCATCATATCCAATTTTAATTGCTAGCTAATGTGAAATGTCATGTTTTTCGTAGCAGAGATGTTATTTTGATGCAAGAGGCATAGAATAAGAAACATTGGATATTTTTAGTGTGGGGCTGCCAATTTTTTTTTTTTTTTTTTTTTTAACAACTTGGTTTTGGTGGTAGCTAACATGTATGTAAAAGCATACTGACAGCAAGGTTTGTGCTTATCTTTTCTGTTGATTGATAACGATAATGTTTTACATTTTTATTAAGATGCGGAAAACAAAATACAAAAATTGTCCACAAAATTCAGTAAATGATGTCGTGAAAGAATTAATGAAATGGTGGTATGTCATTTAATGACCTTCATCCAACATCCTGGTCCCAGAATGGAGGTAGTAATCTCCTTACCCCTTTTCCCATCCTTTCTAGGATTACTGATTTTTCTTTCCAAAGGTTGGCAGCAATGTGAATATGAATACAAGTCTATTTTCTTTTCTTTCCAAAGTTTTGGGTGCTGTAGGTCCTTGGTCTTTTCAAAGTCTGCAGCCAGATGAACTGGAATTTTGGTCTGTCCCTTGTCTTTCCAAAGACTGGGCAGCAGTTTTCTGGCAGTTGAAACTGGCACTCGTTTGGTGTCTCTGTACACCTTTTGTGATCGGTGGTGTAGACCCGATTTCAGAATAGTTTTGTTGGGCTTAGTTGTGTGCTGGGATCACATTGTGCAATATGCTGAAATGGAAGGATGGTATGTGTTAAGTATTGGGGCAAGTGGTACGATAGCATTGCATTGTGTAGTGTACTGATAGGGAGAGAATGGTTTGTGTCAGGTTATGGCCGAGGAGTATGAGCTGCTGCTCAACAAATTGCTCAACTCCCTGCGTCGCTGTCAGGATCATGTTTCCAGGACGCTGGGCTTCACTGACCTGTCAGGCCTGCAGATGGTGGTGGATGGGTGAGTGCACACATGCCCACCGTCCCAGAACAGCTAGATTTATGAATGAAACATGAAAATCGCTGACTGTTCTGGATGTTACAACTGTGGATCACATGTTACTAGAAAAAAAAAAAGTTCATGAAAACAAATGGGTGCACCCTCTTTTTTTCACAGTTAGACAACCTGAAGGATGATGGCAAGTTGTAGCTCTTGGCAGAAAAGAAGGTGGTTTTTAGAAAATGTGCATGACCCCTTTCTTTTTTCTTTAATCGGGTCTGAAGACATACAGTCTCAAAGATTATGTGAAGGAAAAGAAAGCTTGTTAGCTCCAATGCCATGGTGGAATGTGGAACATGAAGTGGTGTGTGCATGGTTGCTGTTTGTTTTTTGTTCAGGGAGAACGCCCCTATGACGCTGACGACGACTGGCATCTTCTTGATCCCTGCCTCGGTGCCAGGAGTGCTGGTAGTGGACTTCATTGAGGCTAATAGAGAAAAGGCCCTGGATGTCGCTACCCAAATGGCCAGGTCAGCACACACTTGTCACAGCGTGGCGGCCTTCGCGTACATAATCCAAGTGTTTGTTTGGAAGCTGTTCCTCTCTCTCTCTGTCTGTTGGAGCATTTTATGTTTGTTTTCTATTTCATTTTATTGTTGTCGTTGTTGCTGGTTTTTTTTTTTATTTTCGTTTGCTTTTTTTTTTTTTAACTGTAGATGGTTTCTTGTTGTTGCTTGTTTTGGTTTACATCGGGTGTTTTTTGCTCTTTTACTTGATCTTTATCTTTACTTTTCTCACTTTTGGTGTTCACTGACACAAATTCTATTGTTTCGATGCTGTCATTTTTGTAAGCATTTGTTTGGATGTTGTTGTTTTTTTGATAATTACCTCTGTGATGACAGTTGAAAACATTCCAATTTATCTGAAATCAGAAAGCAGTACAAGGTTCAATACACAATGAAGACGAACCAAGTACATTCTCATCTGGCATGGGTAGAGTGATGAATGACAAACAGTACTGCAAAACACTTTTTTTTGTGTGTGTGGACAGTCCTGCTAGCAGCAACATGACTTGTCCTAACTAGCAGAAATGTATGCACAGAATGAAATAAGGGGAACGGCCACTGTATACCACCAAAGTGACTCGGCAGCATTGACAGCTCCCTGTGGATTGCCAGTATTGGGGCTGTGGCGGGACAAGCCAGGGTGTGGCTGTGCATGCAGAGCTGGAATGAGCGGGGGGGGGGGTAAGGTCACAGAAGTGGTACGGAAGGTTGGATAAAAATAGATAAATAAATGAATAAGTAAGTAAAGAAATATGTGAAAATAAAATGATAAGGAAAGAAAGAAATGAAAAATAATATTTTATAATTTGAACATCTTAAAGTATTCTTTTTTCTACACTTCACACTGCTTTCAAACCAAACACGGTTCCAGAGCTACAGTCTGATAAAGAAGACCTCTCCACAATCAGACCAACAGTGTCGGAACTGCAGTCTGTTGCTTTAAACCATTATCTGCTGAAGACTTGCTGCCTTTTTTAACTCATACCTGCCAGAACAAAAACTGTATTTTCAGTCGGACACCTATGCTGTGAGAACAGCTCAGAGACCATGAAAAGCAAACAGTCCACATGTCATTTAGTCGTAACATAGAGAAAAACCAATGCTCTTCTTTATTCTGCCCTCCGTGTGATCTTTAAGTAAACGAAATACTTCAACCACACGTTCACATGTCAAGCCTAATTCAAGATAAACATCCTCTGAACATGTCACACTCATGTCCGTTGACTTGGCTTCACTCTGAAAACAGTTAAAAAACGCCCACTTAAAGTGTGTGCTCAGTATCACAAATTACAGGCACTAGCCCATAGCCAATGTTTGGCCATGACTGACTAGGGGGATGGGTACTGGGTCACCAACAGAATTCTATTGCGCTGCAGCTGGGTCTCATGGATCATGCATAATTGATGTAAATGGATCAGTTAGATGACTGAAATGTGCTGGAGCATTCCTTCCTTTCATTTGACGGAGCAATTGAGTAACAACGTTGGTTCATATTAGGTACATGAAGGGACAGAGGACAGTACTTCAAGTGGTACACACATAATATATAGTCGGGCAGCTAAGCTAATGGGTTAAAGGAGATACCCTTCCGATCTTTTGGCAAACAGTGCCAAAGCTATGATCTGTGAAAAAGGACACCATTACCACGCCCAGACCAACAGAGCTAGCTCTACTGTCAGAGAGTTCCTGAGAGAGAGATTCAGCTGCATGTTTTTAGAAGATAGGTTTGAAATACATATTCATTAAAAAAAAAAACAGAAAAAAAAAAACCTTTGCAATGTGTATGTTCACATCGTAACAGTGAATCAGCGTTTACGCAGATCTCAGATTTGATCATTCGTCTCATGTGGTTGACTGTGAAATGACCACTAAAAACTGAAGTGAACTCCCATCTGTGATGATGTGTGTGTGTATGTGCATGTGTGTGTGTGTATGTCTCTTTACAGCTACCTGAAGGAAGAAGCGGAGAGCATAGAGAGGTGTGTGGCCACGCTGGAGCTTCTGGAGATCAGCAAAGACGAGACTGTGACCCCCCAGCAGATGACGCAGTGCTGCAACCGTCTGATGCAGCAGTACTGGCGTTTCTGTGTGTCGCTGCACCAGTCCAGGCTTCATGTGTCGCACTACTACACAGTGAAGCAGGACGGGCAGATCTGCATTCCCTGGGATTGGGTGGGGGATGAGTCGTGACTCAAGGGACTTGTTTTCACCTGGCCGTGTCACGGTCTGCTGGGCATTAAGTGGGGAAGGAGCGATGATGGGGGGACTCTTTTTGTGTTCTTTTCACAGTCTGGTTGTGTGGAATAGGAAAGGAGGCATTGTGTCTGGACTTCTCACAGAGATTAAAACTTGCGCATTTCAAGTGTGCGTGTATGTGTGTGTGTACATATTTGTATGTGTGTGCATATTGTGTGTGTGGGCATGTGCACATGCAGTACCTATTTGTATACATATGCATGTTTTCATGAAGCATCAGTCTTATTTAACAGGGAATTTTTGATATCCATGTCCATGGAAGGTGTATTTTCATACATTTGGTCAGTAGTATGAAGCACTATGAGCAGTTTTCATGTGCAAGTGGTCAGTAGTAACTAGTATGAAGCACTATGAGCAGTTTCATGTGCAAGTGACATTAAAGATGAAGACTACACTGCCCTGCAACATGCATGGTTTGCCGTCTGCATTTTTTTTTTTTTTTTTTTACAGCTGCAAATAAACAATTATATTTTGACATGGTTGCTTCTGTTTGTTGTTTGTTGGTAATGCCAGTACTTTTGTTCTTTTTACCTTGCAGATGTAGCTTGCAGAGCAACACAATTAGCACAGCATTCCCATTCCATTGTAGTAGTTCGATCCATTCAACAATTTACAACAAATGCTCTGACCAAATATGCTTTACACATACCCACCAGTATACAGCTAGTAAAAATGTTTAGAGTGTTTCTACACTTTCTGTGAAAGTTAGTTTCTGCTTTGGGGCCATAAATACAGCCCTCCAACTTAATGCTACAGGATGAGACCAGCTGGAATGGGACTGGCTGTTTGGAATATGGTCAAATTCTGATGTTCTTTCCTTTTTTTTTTTTTTTTTTTTTTCTAAGTTTTATCATTATAGTCAAGCCAACCACACAGGGTCTTTTTAGGGCTGTTAGTAAGTACATAAGGGGAAAAAAAGGTTCCAAGCTGAGAAAGAAATGAACAATGAGACACACACACATACAGATCAGTTAATAAATCATGATAGGTAAATTGTTGATTTCCTTAATGCAGATAAACGAGGCCATGCTGTGCACGCCAGTCAATGCATAAACTGTTTTACACCCAAGTTACAAAAAAAAAAAGTGTAAAAAGATTGAAGAAATACAACTAAATGGGACCCCAAATCCCTTCCATCACCTCACCTCATCCTCAAAACCACTAATGAATACAATAGTGGATGTTTCGCCATCACTGACTAGTGTTCACAGTAGACGAGGTGTATTCTAATGATGACTTTGCTTGGGGTGAAGAAGCTGTGGAAAAGAATGAATTATTCCATTCCCAGCAGTATTCTAAAGGATGCCCTCATCTCTGGTGAAAAAGACTCCATCAGAACATTTCAGAGAGTGCGGGTTTAGTGGATAGTCTTCAGATCTGTCAGTGTGTATATTTAGTCACAGGGTAACGAGCACAGTTAGGCAGATTGTCATCGAATTGTACAGCATTGGTCTCAGGGTCAAGCGCTATGGAGGATACTAGGGGCTCTTTCAGTACAATCTGGCTTTGTTTTAAGTTCTGTTCTGGTCACTTCCTCTTTTCTGTTTTTCACTTTGACCATGCTTTTTTGACTTTCATTATGATCTTTATCTTGCAGTTAATCACATTTTTTTGCACCATTGTGACCCATTCCACTGTCTGTTCTAGACAGTTTTGAGCTCTGTTCTCTCTTGTTACAACTTACAACATTTTGTTGCTGAAGTTGTTCGCTGGCATCTAGGTTGTGAAACTGTACACGCTGTTTGGAACACACATTGAACTCCAGCAGTCCATTTTGCAGTATGTATTTTGTCTAATGACTTTTTCAGGATAGAATTTTTTCCCCTCCGTTAGGACAGCCATGTGAAACACCTTGTGTGGTTACATACTCAAAAATGTATTTAAAAACAACAACAACAACACAACAAACAATCAACCCAATCTAAGATTCAAGGGCCAGAATCTGCTTGATATTACATGTGGTTATCAGTGATGTGAAACTGATTGGTGCAGAAAGAAAAATCACCCACTCATGAGTAAAACATTGGACACTACCACTCAACTTATGAGGACAACTTTAGAATCTGCCACAGTGAGTAAACACAGTGGATACTACAACACTGATGAGTAGAACATTGAATAATGTTTGGAGATACAGCAGTCATGTATGCAAGAGGAGAGAATACAAACATAAATATAACTGAGAACCACCCACTCAACAGCACGACACAAACACAAATTCGACGGCACAACTTGAACATGTAACTTAAATCAATAAACCTTTTCAATCATACTCGCTCTTAGACAAGAAGATGCTATACTCCCCTTGGTTAATTATCAACTTTGTGAAGTCGGAATGAGTGCCCTCCGAGGATGTTATTCACTTTTGGGCGCCTTTCAGGACCGATCTCGACCTCATCTTGCTCCCTTACCTTCAGACAGACTAAACTGCCCTGGCAGTTGATGGTTTTTTGGGTTTACAAACATGATAGGCCCAGATATTGGAGTTTTCAATGTTGGCAAAAGGATGGAAAGCTGGGTCTAATCGTGGGAAGATTCGAAATGGACGCATCACCTCAAAGAATTTACCACAAATGTAAGACGTCATTGTGTTAATCATTACTTTTTTTTGTTTTGTTTGTTTTTTTTTTTTTTTGATGACGCACATTTTAAGAATACGTCGACATAAACACGTGAGCTATCTAAAGCGAAGATAGCAAATGTGAGTGCGAATGGTTGAGAGAGAGATAGAGAGGTGATTACAGTATGAGTTAACATTCTTTTCTGAGAATACACCCCAGCAAAAAATTTTCATCACTTCGTCTAAGGGATCATTAACATCGCAATCACTACCGGTTCTCTCTCTCTCTCTCTCTCTCTCTCTGTCAACCGGGGCAGAAAATAGTAATTGTATTGCATTATCATCACCATGACCATCATCATCATCATCATCATCATCATTACTGCTGCTCCGGCGGCGGCATTTTTTTTTTTAATAATGAAGTAAACGAACAATGGTAACAAATCTTAAATAAATGTCAGCGAACCGCCCAGAAAAACTTGGACAAACGAGTCGCAATACAAAACAACACGTTTCGACCTCTTAGGTCTTCTTCAGGTGAAGAAGACTTAAGAGGTCGAAACGCGTGGTATTTTTGTCTTGTGACTCGTTTGTCCACGTTTCTCTGGGCGGTTCGCTGACGTTTATTTAAGATTTGTTTAGATTTCCGCCTGCAGTCGTCTCACTTTGCAACTAGAATAATGGTAATTCAAGACGTACTTTTTGAAAATTTATTCGTCACGAATTTTTTTTTTTTTTTTTTCTCTTTCTTTCTTCTTTTTTTTTCTGTTCTTGTTACTGTCAATTGGTTGGCTGGTGTTCGTTGCTTGATTAGTTGTTTACTTATGGTTGGCTAGTTCGTTGATAGTATGGTTAGTTTCAAGATCGACTTGCTCCAGAGATAGATCCGTAACCAAATGCTAAGAGCGTTCGGCTGCCTTGTTGACTGTCGGGAATCGGGAGCACGTGAACTCGATTTTAACAGCCTGAAGCCCTCCACCCTCCTCCCCGTCTCCTTCCCTCACTCACATCCGAGCCACATATGGAAAGCTAATTCAGATCAAGGATCGCCTTGGCTTAAGGCTGTACATCAAAATGTTGTTATGCTCTGCATAGTTATGCGGGGATTGTCTTCAGTCGTGACAAGCTCCTGGTATAACATTATCAGTCTCCAAAATCCCCCGAAGTCGGAGTGTGGCTGCCCACGTGGCGGGGTCATCAAAAACGGTCACATACGTAATGTTTTCATCCCCAGCTGATGCATTTGTACCATAGTGTTCAAGTGCTTCGGCTGTTCGGATGATCCCCGGAGTCTTTCAGCCAGGGTACGACAACAGATCAAGAAAATGTAAGACAGTCGTTGAGAAAGTTGGGAGCTGCCTTTAGTCGGGCTGTGCCCCCGACACGATGAATATTCAACAGTCCACAGTCCCTACTTTAACCATAACCTTCCATTTTTTTTTTTACAGGGCTGACATCACGTGTATCATTTTGCTTATCTATCTACTCGGCAAACAAGTCTCAGCCGATCCACATGCTACAAATTTGCCTCTGGACAACTCTAGAGATGGGATCAGTTTTTGCAGTGTGGCCGTGTGCTTTACCTTCTCGGGCCCCACAGATCCGTGGAGGTCGTTATAAGACGAGCTAGGTGGATAAGGAGACTGGGTCAAGATGGGTTCATTATAAAAGGGCGCCAGAGGTTCCAGGGCTCAGCAGTGAGTGCGGCGGCTCTGGTACACTCCTCACCATGTCCAGTCTGGCACGGACCCTTGTGGCCAGCACTGTGGCCCTGTGCCTTCTTCACAGCGTGTGGGCTGCGGGCACCACGGCCTCTCTCCGGGTACACCTGCTTTTGTTTTCTTTTTGTTTGGTTTAATTGATTTTAGGGCTTGGAGGCTGAGTGAAGAAAGTCGTTCTCCTTCCCCCCCCCCCCCCCCCCCCCCCCCCCCCCCCCCCCCATCTTTCCATTTTGTTATGATTTTGAAAGAAGGGTCAGATATTATCCAATATTGTACACATTTTATAAATTGAATGATTTTGGCATGTACCTGATGGATATATACCTGATGGATACATTTATAAAGCGTGTAAAATATAGACTGTGTTTTAGTGAAATCGGTCAAAGGGAATTTAAAAAAAAATCAATGATGTGTGATCTTCCCAACCAGTTTTGAACGAATCTTCCGACTGTTCTTTGGCATTGAAGATCATACTTCTGAATCTTACTTATCGATTTCAAGTTTCTATCAAGGCAATACTGTTGCGGCACTTAAAAGCCTTTTTTGAAATTTTACTTTGATACAGTATAAAGTAATAAATAACATGCAGCTATTTGGAGATAGCTACTTTTTTTTTCGCATGTTTTTATTTTTCTCTTATTTGAATTTAAGTTTATCTATTTTACGTATACATTATTAAGAGGAACTTGTGGATTTAGAGGTGTTCTGTATTTTTCGTACATATTTATTCTTTCTAATTTAGTGTGTGTGTGTGTGTGTGTGTGTGTGTGTGTGTGTGTGTGTGTGTGTGTGTGTTCTTGAGCAGAATGGGGGAGACAGCTCTTTTCTTCTGTTTGCATTTTGATTTCTTATCTTATATTGCTTATTCTAGTTTAGGGACAGATACAGCTATTCTGTTGCAATATTCTTAAATCTTATTTTGTTGTTGAAGCAGTAGGCCCCTATCTTATTTCAGTCATTAGGAGCAATATGGAGATGGCCCATCTGTATTCCCCCCCCCCCCCCCCCCCCCCCCCCCCTCCCCCTTTAGTTCAGAGATCTTTATTGTAATCTTCTCATATTTTTGTTGCGAGTTGAATTTTGAAATGGAAATATAAATAACGAACATCAAATTCACATCTTCACACTGGTCATTACGGACACGAATTCCGATTGTTATATTTGTGGTCATTATGAAGACGTACTCCGATTATCATATTGTTAAACTTACGGTAACAGCCCCGTAGCCTAACGGCCATAGAGTAATCTGTTATAAGTTCGCCGTGTTGACGACACAGCACGACGCCAGGTAGGCTATAGTCTGTCCATCTTCTGTCGCGTTAAGCGTCCGTGACACGGATCAGGAATCCATTTACTGCATGGTGGACAGAGAAGGTTTTCAAGCCATACAAATCCAGTTCGATGAGTGGTTCGAACTGACGACCGTCAGCTCTGAAGACCATAGACAAAATGATGCTCTACCGTTTTACAACGAGCCGTTCAGCATCTAACTACTGTGTCTAAAGTGAAATTCATTTCATGAGACTCCATTTTGAATGCAGCAGTAGTGAAACGATGGAATTAAGATTTCCTTCCAAGAAGGAATGTCCCTGGTTTTCCATTTTCTTTTTGTGTTTTGACGTATTTACTTTTTTTTTATGCTTCCGTTTCATTTCATTTAATTACCTATGTGTCGGTTCCCCCCCCCCCCCTCCCCCCAGGGAGCAGATGGAAGATATGTGATGGTATTTACCTATGTATAACGTTTTTTCCCGCTCGTCTGTCTCTCAGGCTGTGGAACATTGCCAGCTGACATTGAGTTTTTGCTGGACACCTCAGGAAGCGTGCAGCAGCCCAACTTCGACAAGGTCAGTAACACACACACACACACACACACACACACACACATATATATATATATATATATATATATATATATATATATATATATATATATATATGTGTGTGTGTGTGTGTGTGTGTGTGTGTGTGTACATGCATAGATAGACAGATACATGAAATTACTCTTAAAATCAGTCAGAAATACACTGTTACAAAGCAAACGTACTTCATGTTTGTAAAGAGAAAAAAAAAGAAGAAAAAAAGGCAGTTGTCATGCAAATTATTTGTCAACCTTTCACAGACTCTAAGGTGTAGACTTTGACAGTAGTATTTCCATGCACAGTTGATTTTGAACAGTTCAGTATCTTGCCACTGTGCCATATGGAAGTCACTGTGAGGGAGGATGCCGACTCACTGAACATTCATGAGTTTCTTTTTTGTACATTAGATATAACAGGCAGTGGTGGCCAGTAAAAGGGATACAAAAAGAAATC
Organism: Conus betulinus; assembly: GCA_016801955.1. Lineage (NCBI taxonomy): Eukaryota > Metazoa > Mollusca > Gastropoda > Neogastropoda > Conidae > Conus > Conus betulinus. The sequence continues at coordinate 34,704 of JADBJO010004951.1, forward strand.
TGATTAGAACATTTTTCCATGACAAATTCCGAGACTTAAAGGAATTGGACGCCTGACCTTTGTTCAGGACAACATATGCATGGTTATGAGTCTGGACACTGATGCCTTCAACCTGTTCGTTTATAATGTCTTCAGCTGGTAACAATGAGTCCGCATCAAATCTGACTGATTCTTTATTCAAAGCGTAGCAGTCGCCACTTGATAGCATGTAAATGTGTGTTTTGAAAATACACACAAGGGCCTGTCTTGAATATTTTCTCCTTTCAGTTTAATGATGATTTTTGGTCTGATGTTTTTATTTTCTTTAATACCGTTTCCTTTCATCCGATGCCTTCTGTTTAGATTAAAGTACTTCCCAATAGCAAAGTCTGAAATCTGTTTACGGAACAAAACAACTGCCTATGGCTGGTACCTATGCCTGCTGATCTCCCATTCGGAGGAACGCTTGATTTGGAAAGTGGTCAACAATCTGAAGTCTTCTTTCTGTTCCGACCCACCTTCACCCCTACCTTTCCAAACACCCCCACCACCCCTTTTTTCGCCTTGCGTATGGGCCCGCCATGTGAAAGATTCGATTATACAACATTTTCGACAATTTATACCACTCTCTCTGGTTTGTTATTACATCTCTCCAGCATTGTCTGACATGTCCTGCCTGCTTCTCTGACGGCAGGTCAAGGAGTTTGTAAAGCGCTTCGCCCAGAGTTTTGACATTGGTCCCCATGGAGTGAACGTGGGTGTAGCGACCTTCGACACCACCCCCCGCAACGAGTTCTGGCTGAACCAGCACACCACCAAGGCTTCTCTGCTCGCTGCCATCGACCGGGTCAAGTATCCAGCTGGGAGCACCCATACGGCGGAGGCCCTGCAGTACATCCGTCAGAACGCCTTTACCAAGGTGAAGAGATGAGGGGGTAGGGAGGAAGAGAATGGAGCGGGACGACGGGGGGGGGGGGGGGGGGGGGAGGTGCGGGGGGTGTCAATATTTTTTGGTTGTTGTTGTTGTTCGTTTTCTGGTTGCTGTGGTTGCTATTGTTAACGACTTCCTCTTTTCCCATACGTCTGTAAAAAGTCATTGAAGCGCTGCACGCTGAAAAACAGTTCAACAGATCCGTACAGTTCTGTTGGTTGCGTGCCTAGACTCGGATTTTTGCAAATGGTTTCCCGGTCCAACCTGCAACGTTGTCAGTCCATCGATCTTATGTTTATTTGTATGTTCGTTTGTTTTTGTGGGGCGTGTAGGATGGATTGGGGGCAAATGGTAAGGAAACATGTCGTAGATTCACAATAATGGGAAGGCGAAGGGAATGGGGGATATAGACTATTGCTCTGGTAATGATCAACACATAGTAATGCAACATACTTGTCCTTTCTCTGCTCTACAAGTCATGCTATGTGTGTGTTCATCAACATGCCAGTCATTAAGGCTTGATTCTGTTAGTGTGTGTGTGTGTGTGTGTGTGTGTGTGTGCGTGTGCGTGTGCGTGCGTGTTTAATTTCTAAGACACGGTAGACTTCTGCGTGTGTAATACGGTCTTCAAGTCATGCTTAATGTGTTCATTAACACATGAGTCGTTAAGACTTGATTCTGTTTTTGTGGCATTGTATTTCTTTTAACTTTCTAAGACACGGTAGATTTCTCAGAGTGAAATATGGTCTGTGAGTGATCGTGGTACAAGATCCAAGGCTTTTCTCCTTTCTGTTTTCTGTCTGTTTTGCAAAGCGCATTTCTCTGCTCAACTGTGCCATAGTGTTATCATGGGTTCTTGTATGAGTAGTGAGACCTCGGTTTATGGTCGCGTGTGCAGAACTAGCGCCCTGGACACCACTTGATGTCTAGCGAAGAGGAACAGATTGAAGAAATCATGCGCGAATTTTGAACCACGGCTCCAAGATGTCCTCATTTCCGGCGATGGCGCGTTATCCGCAAGGTCACGACTGCTCACAGATCTCATGCACCTAAACTAGTCCGCTAGCATTACCCCCGTGAAATACATCCGGAACTAAGTCTAGGCTTTACACAGTTTGACACGCATCTTACATTCTGGATATTTCCAGTGTTCAGAGTCACTCGCCTAATCCACCCACTTTCACAATTATGTAGCCTGCACTCTGCAGCGAAAGGTCACAGTAACCCACTCAGAACTGACCGGGTGCCATGTTCCCAGGCCTGACCTATCAAGGCCCTCCAGGTCCACGTGTGATTGTGCCAGGTTATAACACTCAGACATCGACGCTGATAAGATGAGCTTCTTGAAGATGGCTATGAGCCACAGAGAATGTCAGATATCATCTAGACCTTTCACCGATTTCTGGAGCTTTTGCAATGCTCTGAACAGAATTAGTCTTTATTGTGTAGAAGACCTCGGGTGAGGGGGTCAATCGTGATCGTTTCTCCCTTGTCCAAGTTCATGTGGTCATTCTGTGATGACCAACACCCTCCTGTCCACTGACAGTCCGTTGGCTAGATTGTCTCTCCGTGACTAGTCACGTGAGAAGAAAGGAAAGACTAAAGTAATGCGTTTTGACTTTCATTTTTGAAAGGGGGTTGTAGGTTTACAGCTATAAACCTGCATGAATAAAAGCGCGCGCACATGCACAGACGAACACACAAACACACCTTCCTTCTCATTACACACACACACGCGCGCGCGCGCGCGCGCGAGCGCACCACACGCACGCCCACACACGCACGCACGCGCACACACACGCACGCACGCTCGCACACACGCACGCACGAAAGCACACCCCCCTCTCCCTGCTACTCCTTGCGCGCGCGTTTGTCAGCTCGAGCGTGTGTAAGCGGCCGTGTGAATGTATTTGTACGCATTTGCTCGTACTTCCGAATTTGATGTTAAGAACATGGATCTGATGAACAGATTGATTATCACCAACACAAGCAAATCGACAGATTTTGACCAGTCGCGTTGCCCGACACGTAAATTAACACACAAGTAAAAAGAAACAGGGATTTACGACGACGACGACGACGACGACGACGACGACAACAACAACAACAAACAACAACAAACAACAACAACAACACAACAAGCAACAAAGAGAATGTTGAAAAAATGAAGCTTCTGATTCATCTTTTTTCAGTTCAATATCCATTTAATATTAATACGAATAGGATTGATATTGTCTATAAAGATTTGAGGTCAGAAAGGAACCCAGGAAGGAAATCTCTTCTGATTATGCCGCACTTATTGCCTGACAACTCTGATTGGTCGTTCGTATGTTGGTGATTCTTATTATGCAGTCTTAAGACGTGAATTTTATTTTTATTTTATGAGATATGCTTCAGTCTTTTCTTTATAAAACAAAACTCGACCGAAGGCTTAGAAAAATTGTCATTCCATACACTATCTGATTTTTTAAAACTAACACACGAATTCTTCGAAGTAGACAGACACTATTTTATTTTCTTTTTCTCTCATCATGATCTCATGCTATTTCTTGTATTTGTTTTACTTTTCCATCATAGATTTACTAATCATTTGCTTAATATTTACTGTTCTTCTTCCTTAATTTTTTTTTTTTACTCTTTCTCATGTTCATAACACTTCTTCCTTACTTTTGCTATACATCTCTCTCATATTTACTGAATTATTCCATGTATTCGATCTTATTTTCGTTTTGATTTGATTGACATTTTCCTTAAATTTCATATAGATATTCTTTACATTTATTATATGTATTCCGTACATTTATCATCGTTATTCTGTACACTAAATATATTTCTTCGTTGTATTTTTTTTTTCCTATAAACCTCTGTGTTCAATTACTGATTCTTACCAATTCTTCAGGTCTGCTCTGTCCCTTGTCTGTTATTCATGAAATTCTACTCTTGTATATAGGGAGCTGTTCTTTTCTTATAAGAGAGAGTGTTTTCTTCTTCGATGTATCATGTTTTACTCCTATTCAGTAAAATCTGCCTCGTCTATTTACTAAGTTTTATTCCCAGTATCTACTCTGATCTGTTTCCACAGTTTATTGTATTTTACCTTCTCGTGACCTGTATGTTACTCTTTACACTTACACACCTACTCTCATCTACCACACTGCTGTTTTCAGTCTTTCTTCTACCTAGCGTAGTATGCTTCTCTATATTTACTGTGTTCTTATCCTTGCATTCGTAGCGTTCTCCTCCTACTTGAGACAGAGAGTTGTGGTCAAATGATCAGAGCGTTTGCTCGCGAAGCTGAAGGTCATGAGTGGGAACTTTCGCAGGGTCGGATTTCTATGGCTTGAAAACCCTTTCTGCCGCCCTAGCAGTGAATGGGAACCTGATTCAGTCAGAGAACATTACGGCTGCGGAGGGAGAGGCATGGTCCGTCTTAGATTATGTTCTGCCCTACACACGTTGAACATTTAACAGTTTTCTCCCTCTACTGCCATTAGGCTATTCGGCGTGAACCTCAGCCTAAGTCCTATTCATTACCAACGAATTCACAATGTCAAACTCCTTCTTCCTGCAGTCTAATTTTCCTATTTACAACGTTCTGCTTCTCCTGCCTACGGCGTCCAACTCTTAGTACGTTCTACTTTTTCCTTATTACTGCATTCTAGTCTCATGTCTACTGTGTTCTAACTCCCCTATTTACTGCGATCAAAGATAGTCTTGCTGCGATGTACTCCTTCAGTTTACCATGTTCTGCTTCTCTCCTATACTACGTTGCGCTTCTCCTATTTATTATGGTCTACTTCCTTTCTTCATACATTCTACTTGTCTTGTTTACTAGGTTCTGCTTCTCCAAGTTACTGCTGTCCATTCTTCACAAACGGGTGTACTTGTCACATTTATGCCACTCTGCAGCACTCCACTATGAAAGCATTACCTTACGGCACAAGGCCTTAAGTAGATTTGTGGCACCATTACAAATGCCCCCCACAAAAAAAGGCGTTTGCACGTTTGTGATAAACAGGACGATTTTTGGAACCAGTACAAATATAGTCATTGTCAATATACTCTTTCAGTCCTCTTCGACCTCGAACTGATGGAACATACACAAAAATATTACCCGTCGGTAATCCGAGGAGTTGAATGATTTTGTTACCGACTACTCGATAGCATCCATTTTCCCATTGATAAAGCTTAAAACATAAAAAAAAGAAACAACAGCAACAACAACAACAACAAAAAACACTAACATGCACAGAGTTTATCTAGATGACGGAACAAAAAAAAAAAGACAATAAATCAATACACTCGCTCAAAGCTGAGATCAGGTTGTATACTGTGGCCCGAATAGAGCGTAGAGCTAGCTCAGTCGAGGAAAACGAGTAAATTTAACAGGTGTTGCAAAAACACAACAGGTGTCGCAAAATGCAACTCTTACGTACTGCGTACAAGTTTCTCTAATTACAACGATTTATCCCAACTGTTGACCAGTTATAAGCCCCTTTTCTATCTACTGTATTTATTTTCTCCTATGTGTTATGTTCTTTATCATCCACTTTTCAATGTTCTTTTTCTCTCATATCCTATTCATCCTATTTTTTATGTTCTAGTTTTTCCAGTGTTTACTTACCACATCCTTTTTTTTCGCCACGTTCATGTCCCCAGGCCCACGGTGACCGTGACCGTATCGCCAACATTCTGATCGTGGTGACGGACGGACGGTCCAACGACCAGAGTGCCACTCTGCAGCAGGCCGCCGAGCTCCACAAGACCAACGTCAACGTCTTCGCCGTGGGCGTGTGGGCAGCAACCTGGACCACTCGGAGCTGGAAGCCATCGCCTCCAAACCCCAGAACGTGTTCACCGTCACCAACTTTGATGCCCTGGACAATCTGCAGACCACTCTGACGAAAACGGCCTGTGAAGGTGAGAGAAGAACACCATCATCATTATCATCGTAGTCGTCGTCATCGTCATCGTCATTCTCATCGTCGCCGTCGTCATCATCATGATCAACATCGTCGTCATCGTAATCGTCGTCCTCTTCCTCCTCCTGCTCTTGCAACTCTTGTCTGTCCCTTTCATCCCAGAAATTTTAGGAGCTTTTAAATGAAACGCATGTCGTCACTGTAGTTCTTGTTGCTGTTGTTGTTGTTTTAATTGTTGTTGTTGTTGTTGTTGTTGTTGTTTTATGCTGATCCTGTGCAAGTTTTTTTTTAACTTAATTTTCTTCTTTTCAACAGAACTAACCATTTTTGCCCTGTTTGCTTCTTCTCTACATGCATGCCAGAAAAATGTACTTCAAGTATCATTACTTTGGAGTTATTTGCTTTCTATTGGAAGCAAAAGTTTCCTGTTTTTGATAAGACGTAAATGTTTTTTTATGACGTAAACACGGTGCTTGTCCCGTGGTTCTGAAGATGTGACGCCTCCTGGATGACCCTGAAAGAACATGAAGCTATTCTTTGCTCAATTTCAGACAAAACAGCACAAATTACCGGTGAAACATGAAATACATTGTAATGTTCCACCAAAACCAGCTGAGCAAGTATTGCAATTGCGAACAGCATGTAATTAAAGGTGACGTTCACTTTTAATAGAATGCGCAAATTAGTCATATTTGATTACATATTTGATGTAAGTTATTATCAAGAAACTACTTGAACCAAAAATCCGTTCTCAATTTCATGAATTTGTCGATGCAAGCATTAGTAGGTGTTTGAAGAGAGGTTAGATGATGTCGATGATGAAGGCAGTGTGATGACGTGTGTTTGTTTACAAAGGCCGGTATGTTTCTGAATCTCCATGACAGTGAACGGCAACTGGAGTCCCTGGGGGTCCTTCAGCCATTGCAGCAAGACCTGTGGTGGAGGTACCCAGCATAGAGACAGGACCTGCACTGACCCCGCCCCTGCCAACGGCGGAAAGAACTGCCAGGGTCATGCTCGTGAGACCCGCACGTGCAACACAAAGGCTTGCCCCACCACGCCGCCGCCCACTACCACTACCACCACCACCACCACAACCACTCACCCTGCGACCACCACCCCTGTCTCTGGTGAGTGTGAAAACGTGAAGAGTAAGAATTAGCAAAGAAGTCCAGTAAGAAAAAGTTCGTCTCGCAGCAAAACAGGTGCACTAAAGATCTTCTTTAAAAAAATCAAACATTGAACAGAATCATGCACACAAAATTTAAACACCTAGAAAACATGCATTAACTGATTTTTCAAAACGACATTCGGGTAATGATACTGCAAAATGTGGTATCCAGTCGTAATGATTCACGTAATGTTTTCTGCTGTTGAAATACCCGAAAAGACAAAATATTTCATCTCACACAACAACTGTATGTTAAAATTCTGTCTCAGGTTATTAAGTGTGTCAAGTGTTCAAAAACAAGGATTTTTAACTCGAACCAATACTGCTGATCATGGTTTGCATGAACGTGAGTAAAAGATACAGAAGAGCCCAAGACGTTCCTCAGAAAGCAACCTCCATATCCGTTCACATGCGTTTAATGTCCACGTACATACTCCGACAGCAGTACGTGAAGTGTGACACACATGTCCTAACCTGTTAGGTCGTGTTTCCTGTGCCCTTGTTAGTGGCAACACACTGGCATCGCTCACTCCAACTCTCACCAATGCAGACATCCAGTCATAGTTCCAGCTTTCAGCAGTTCCATAAAATAATCAACATTATATTGTCTGCTGAGTTCATTGAATGCTTCTGACTGGTGCCTGTAGTATCTGTAGATTTAGTTACCGTGCTGTACTAAGATGCAGACGATACAAGGTACATTACCCTAATACATAGCCTCGTTCGGACTACGTCTGTGTTGGGTATAGTAGACCGCCAGTTGGAAAACTGAAGGAGACACTCGGGGCTTCGTCTCAAGAAATCACATCAGGTATTCTCTAGCATAACCCAACACTACGAAATAGTATAGTACCTATTCTGATGTAATATAGGCAGGACACTAACTTCTTAGAAATTGTTCAGTGGCTAACTGAATTATGACAGCGGTCATTTTAATCAAAGCAGCATGGTACATGATCAAATCTGATAACTTTAAAAACTAATGGATAAGAGTGCAAAGGTTTTGAAAGCTGTTTATTGACACTGGTAAAAATTATTGGCTTTTTGCTGTTAACATGATGTGCCTGCTATGTGCTGACAAAATACAGCTTACAGAAAGAAAAACAAACAAACAACAAACGTTAAAAAATATTGTGCCTTCATTTTCGTTTCCTTACCAGGCTTACTGCGAATGGTGTTAGGCCAAAGGAAGTATACATGAGAAACAAAAAACTTAAACATTTTGGAAACAAGACAGACAGGACTGTATCATATACAGATTACTGTAGTCTGATGGTACCCCTCAGTTTCTTACTTCCCTGTATTTGTCCAAACGAAAAGGAAAACAAACAATCCACTACAGAGAGAGAGAGAGAGAGAGAGAGAGAGAGAGAGAGAGAAGCTGCAAGACAGACATATCACAAGTCAACAAGAATTCTATTAAGTGTAGGTAAAAGAAAGAGAGTTTCATATACCATAGGAAAACAAAGAAACAGATGAAAGAACTTTTTCCACAAAACATGTAGTTACTGGCGTATTAGTAAATCTTTTTATTCCGAAGTTCAGATTAATAAAATCGTCTGCTTCCAATACCGTGGTCCATGAAGTTCGCAGGAGAAAGACACATGCAAGGGAAGCAACTACAATTGCATCTAGTATCCAGAAGCCGTCTCTGTTCGATGCTGTGTGAAGTGAAACAGCGTGTGTATGGAACGTTCACTGCACATCTACATAGCATTGTATCAATCCAAAGACGGACTTATATGTATATGTACACACACACACACGTTTTACTGGTGTAGGGAGACGTGGGGAGATATTGGAAGGCATGTAATGATGTACAGTGGTTTTCTTCCTCATTTTCCCTCAGGTTGTGGAACATTGCCAGCTGACATCGAGTTTTTACTCGACACCTCGGGAAGTGTGCAGCAGCCCAATTTTGACAAGGTCAGGAACACACACACACACACACACACACACACACACACACACACACACACACACACACACACACACACACACACACACACACACACACGCACGCACGCACACACACACACACACACACACACACACACACACACACACACACACACACACACACACACAGACCATGTGTACACACACACACACACACACACACACACACACACACACACACACACACAACACACACACACACACACACACACACACAAAATCCGAGCCGGGTAAAAATCATAGCTTTAAATGATTGACTTGCCATTAAGGGGAAGAAAGTATGAGAAGGGATTATTTGATGAGTGGTCTGTTAGTTTTATACTTGCTCCAAAGCGGAGGTCAGCAGGACCATCAAGAGATAGCTGTTTCGCTCTGTTAACAGCTCGTCAGTTTGCAGTTGGATCATGATTACCTGCTTCTGAAAAGCACTTCCACATTGACAAATGATCTGTTGACAGTAACACCTGAGGACAAGTTGTTGCCATACCGAAGTTTGCATAGTCTTATGCAGCCTGTGCAGATGGTTTGCTATAAACATCATGAGTTGTAATCGAATAATCCTTTAGCCCCCGAGAACCATGTGTGAGGCAGACATAAGTACTCACTGAATGAAAAAGTGTGAAAAAAATTCGAGTAACATAACAAAAATTACTTACAAAGTTCAAAAGTGGAAACATAACAAGACAGAACTTACGGATTCTGGGTATTAGGGATGCAAACATTAAATAGATTGAAATTCGCCGTTAGTAATTCCCAGATTGAAAGAAGTGGACGCCTCACCACTGGCCTGAAGTGCTTGCTGGCTGATGCAGGCCATACATGCAACAGAGACATGGTAATAAACTCATGCCCGATGCCTTCAACGAGTTCATGTATATGGAGTGCTTCCATTTCGGCTGGTAACAGGAAGCCAGTAACAAAACCTGGTGAGTTTTTCATTGAGAGCGAAACAGTCACTTGATATAGCACGTAAATATGCCTCGGAAATACTCTCATATGCTATGCCTCCTCTTGTCCTGACGAAAATTTTCGGCGTGATCTTGTTCAGTTCTGTGTCTTTTCCCTGGATGTTTTTTGTTTAGTTGTAAGTGTTTCCCTACAACTTGTACCAAGGACCTGGTAGGAAGCCTGATGATTTCTTCACAGAACGAAACAACCATTGGTTGGTGGTACCTATGCATCCAACCTCCAGTTTAGAGGAAAAGCTGACTTGGAACCCACTCACCAGAGCGTCTGAAGTCTTCTTCCTTGAACCTCCACCCTCCCCCTCCCTACCATTTTTCACCCCTCCATCCCCTTTCGCCTTTGTGTACGCCAACCATTTAACATTTTTTCATTTTTTTTTTTTTAGCATATTCTAGTTATTGACCCATGTCTCTAAATTTGTTATTACCTATCTTTAGTTCTGGTGTGCATTATGAGACGTGCCCTATCTGCTGCTGTCACGACAGGTCAAGCAGTTCGTGAAACGCTTCGCCCAGAGTTTCGACATTGGTCCCCATGGGGTGAACGTGGGTGTGGCGACCTTTGATACCACCCCCCGCAACGAGTTCTGGCTGAACCAGCACACTACCAAGGCTTCTCTGCTCACTGCCATCGACCGGGTCAAGTATCCAGCCGGGAGCACCCATACGGCGGAGGCCCTGCAGTACATCCGTCAGAACGCCTTTACCAAGGTGAAGAGATGAGGGCAGGTGGAAGGGTGGTGAGGGATTGTGGGAGGGGGTGCGGGGGTGGGATGGGAAAAAGAGGAGTAATGTTGTTTCCGTGACCTTTTTTTTTTTTAACACATGGCGAGACTTCGGTTATGACGACATCTAAAAGACAAATGCCCAGACCTGCTCTGAAATCTGGCAGAGAAGAGGAGGGGAGGGGTGGAGTAGGTTTGAACCACATATCTAGGATGTCTTCATTGCTGCGCAACGTCACTGCTGCACTCAGTTCATGTGTACCTAAAGCAATCCACTAGCAGTCTCTTCCCCCCAGAATATCCTTACTTAGTACAAACTTACCATCTTCTTCTTGTTTTCAAAGTTGATCGCCTGATGCACGTTATTCAAAGTCATGCATGTAGTCTAATTTTAGACAGGAAGGTCACCGTGACCCACTCAGAGTTGATCAGATGCCATGTTCCCAGGAGGTGACCTGTCGGAGCCCCTGATCATGATGGTGATGATGCCAGCTTATAAAACCCAGGAACTGGCCCCGATAAGACGAAATCTCTTGGAGGTGGCTATAGGTTGTACAGAATGTCACATACATCAAAACTTTTACCCCCCCCCCCTTTCCCTTTACATGGGAGAGGAAGAAGGAAGTGAAGGGGACAGATGCTGTGTCCTTGTCTTGTTGTGCTAAGACTCAAGCTGAAGGGTCAGTCGTGATCCTCTCCTCCTTGTGTAAGTTCCAACGGTCAGCAGATGATTCTGTGATGACCGACACGTTTGTGTCATTCTTCATGGTTGGTCTCGTTAGGCGCGCGCCGTACCTACACTGCACAGCTCTCTTTTTCTTAAGCAAATATTACAACACACACACACACACACACACACACACACACACACACACACACACACACACACGCACACACACACTCACACACTCACACACACACACACACACTCACACACACACATACACGCATACGCATGCACGCACGCACGCACGCACGCACGCACACACACACACACACACACACGCACATCTGTTTACTTCATTTACTTTGTTTTACTCCAAGTATTTACTACGGTCCTGATTTACCAAGAATTTTTACACACCTAGTAAACTGAATGTTACGGGCACTAACAACAAACGTGCATGTACACAGATCAAACTACAAATCAGATTAACAGGAACAGTCAGCAATACACGAAACGCATTCCCCAATCCAAGCGTACCACAATTCATCTCCTCCGTCTTAATCCCCGCCCCCTTCCGCATCTCTCCCCCCCCCCCCCCCATCCCCTTCCCCCCTACACAGATGGAACAAGAAAAGTTTTCAGGTTTGGTTTAGAAGAGGACAGTAAGGCGGAATACCTAAGTTGACGTGGAAAGTGAGTCTAAGCGACAGGGCTGACAGGCGAAGGAAGGCTTACTAAATCTCTAGTACTAACGGAGGGAATTTGGAAAAGACAGGTATAGTAAGAAAAACGAAGTTCATCTGATGAAATATCCAGGCGCCACAGATTAGTCAGATTTAAGGACGGAGCGTTTAAAGGATTTATAACAGAGAGATATTTCTTTGTAGATCTTTTGCTGAAAGAGAGAGAGTCACTGTAAACGGCACACTAGCACTTTACAATCGGGGGCATGGTAACCGTGACTGTGAGGTGCCCAACCTTCATTCTTACAATGTATTATAGTCTGCTGTTTCCTTTTTCTTCAGAGAAACCGCCAGTAAACGGTTCAGTATTTGTCAGTGAAGCTGATGGTCATGACTTTGAACCGCACTTTGGGTAGGATTTTTAAGGCTTAAAATCTTCCCAGAACCTGATTCACTCCAGGGAATGTTAAGGCGGCGGAAAGAGAGAAATGGACTTTACTATCCATTGTGCTGCAACCCTGACACGATTAAGCTGGACTTTTCACTTCAATCGAACTCCCATTTACCATACTCCACACATTTCTTCGGTACTTCATAATCTTCCCAGTTACCAAGGCTTTTATTTTCTATCTGCTCCTATATTTTAGCTTCTACTTCTCCTTTGTTCCACGTTTTATTTTTCCTACTTATAGGTTCTATTTTATCCAGTTTCCTGTCTTCTTCTTGTCCTAGTGTGTTCCTACGATTTACCACGTTCTGCTTCTTCTCACTGCTTCCTAGTTCTGTTTTTATTTCGTCGCGCTTCTCCTGTGGACTTTGTTCTCCCTCTCATATTTACTTTGTTTTACTTGTCCTATTTACTTCATTCCTTTGTCTTCTATTTAAAACGTTGGGTTCTTTCAAATTACTGCGGCCTCTTCTTCATAATTTCTGACATTGTATTGCTCACATTTCCTCAACACTATTGCTTACAGCTACACTCTGCTGTTCTTACTTACAGTCCTTGCATTGATCAGTTCTATTTGTTCCATGTAGGGGAAGCGCTGGTAACTTGAGCATGCTGGTAAAATGAGCACCTCGATTTTTAGACAGCCAGTGAGGAGCTGCGTATGTTTTTTGCGTCTGGCCTGAAGCAACTTCCTTTCTTCATGTCATGGCTGAAACAGCAGGCTGGAAACTTAGCGGTAAGTATTTTTTAACTAATTTTCCGTCATTTTTAACTACTGCTGGGTAAAAACTACGACACAGATTTGTTGTGACAGGAACTGTCTTGTTCAAATTCCTGACAAATTGATGCTATGTTCAGACTAAACAACATTTCATCTGTCTACCGTAGCATGGATTTCCCGGTAAAGAAAATGGGTGCTTTTCCTTGAACTGAAACCGAAAGTAGTGTAAATCTGGTAAATGGTCAAACCATTTTTTGGTATATTGAGCGTGGTGCTCAAATTACATGCAAGGGTGCTCACATTACCATCTAGCTGGTCAGTGATGTGGCTTGAAATGTATGAATCATTAACATTCTTATTTATTATACCCCTGCCCCAGCAAAACTGGGGGGCGGTGGGGGGGGGGGGGGGTATACTGGATTCACTTTGTCACACACAGCCACCTCATCAACAGCCAGCCAGCCACCTCATCGACCTCAGACCAGCCAGCCACCTCATCGACGACAGCCAGCCAGCCACCTCATCGACGGGCCACAGCCAGCCGCCTCATCAACAGGCCAGCCAGCCACCTCATCCAGCCGCCTCATCGACATGCAGGCCATCGACAGACCAGCCAGCTCAAGAGCCAGCTACAACAGTTCAGACGAGTGGGGATGGCAGATGCTTCTTTAGATCAATAGCAATTGTAACAAATGCCGAGTTGCAAAGTGCCGTGCGAGACGTTCAAAAATGGGGGGTGCCCTGTGTCTCCAATTTTTTGCAAAGAGCCGTCATCGAAACAGTTGCTGCAGACAAAACTGAGATCGTCTTTGATCATTTTCATGACTAGCCAGATTGAAACCTACTCAAACATAAGTTCTGCTATCATAAATGCAGATTTACCACCCCATTTCCATTGCAGAGACATGCTGGCCAGACTCAAACTTGTGCAAAAAAAATGACACCTGCATAGGAGAATTAGATGTGGTAGCAACTGCTGAGATGTTAGGCAAAGCGATCATTGTGATCATGAGGGAGGGGACATCATCCAGATCTATAATGACGTGTACAACAGGCAGATGGAGAAGACGATCTTGCTGAGGTTTGTCCCCGGTGTGGGGGATGCTGGGCATTATGAAGCTGTAATTGTTCGTACAAGTCATGGTGAGACCAGGGAGGTTGAAGGAAGTCATGGTAAGACCAGGTTGAGGTCCTGATGATGCCAGGGAGTTGAAGGAAGTCCTGATGATGCCAGGGAGGTTGAAGGAAGTCATGAGATCCTAATGATGCCAGGGAGGTTGAAGGAAGAAGTCATGTTGATGCCAGGGAGGTTGAAGGAAGTCCTGATGATGCCAGGGAGGTTGAAGGAAAGTGCCAGGGAGGTTGAAGGAAGTCTGATGATGCCAGGAGTCATGTTGATGCACCATTGAGACAATCTCAGCAGCCAGCAGCTCCAGCCCCAACAGTGCTGGCCAAAGAGATTATTCCACTCCCCAGAAAATCTCCAAAGGCACAGAATAGGAAAAGGAGATGTCAAGGCTGCTACTGTGTGCTCACCTCCAGCCCCCACAAAAAATGCTAGAAAGTAGAGCTTCAGGCAAGAAAACAAACAAAAATCAGGTGAAAAAGGCCCGGACATCTAGGCCCAAACAATCAAAACCCGTAGATGAGGAGGACTGGACTTGAATGATCTGTAACGAAAACGTCAAGGGGTCTATGACCCGATGCGTTGCCTGTGGAAACTGGCACATGACATGTGCACAAATCAACACAACCTTCAACAATATGTCAGTGACCTATGCGCCTAGAGTGGGCTTTGCACAGACTCTTCTTTGTCCATCAGTTTCCCATACCACCTTTACCCCCGACTTTTTTTAAAAACTGAATACAATAACTAAATGTTAATGATATGTTTGTTAACTCATTCAATCTTTTCAAACAATGAAAAGTAACATAACTGACTGTATTGTGGTTAAAAATCAGCACCCCTGCTCATATTTCCAACAGGCATGCTTAATTTTCATGCAAGTGAAGGTAATTTGAGCAGTTTTTGCTAATTTGAAATTTTGCATTATTTTGAAATTTTTTCCTGTTTTCTGCAACAAAAAAAGTGTCAGAATTAAAGTATTTTGTGTTTCTCTGTGGCTGAAATCATTTTGTGTTTTTTTCCGACGTTTAGTGTTTTTGGAAAATTAATCCAAAGTTAAGGTGCTCAATATACCTGCGCTTCCCCTACAACGTTAATTTTACCGTGTTTTCTTAGTTTCATTTATCCTATTTTCTCAGTTCTACATCGCCTATTTTCTACATGTTACTCACTTTTTTATTCGCCACGTTCATGTCCCCAGGCCCACGGTGACCGTGACCGTATCGCCAACATTTTGATCGTGGTGACGGACGGACGGTCCAACGACCAGAGTGCCACTCTGCAGCAGGCGGCCGAGCTCCACAAGACCAACGTCAACGTCTTCGCCGTGGGCGTGGGCAGCAACCTGGACCGCTCGGAGCTGGAGGCCATCGCCTCCAAACCCCAGAACGTGTTCACCGTCACCAACTTTGATGCCCTGGACAATCTGCAGACCACTCTACGAAAACTGCCTGTGAAGGTGAAGAAGAACATCATCATCTTTATCATCATCATCATCATTATCATCGCCGTCATCATCATCATCGCATCGCCGTCGTCATCTTACCGTCATCATCATCATCATCATCATCATCATCATCATCATCATCATCATCATCATCTTCATCGTTGTTGTTATTGTCGTCTTTCTCCTCCTGCTCATGCAACACTTAGCTCTCCCTTTCATCCCAGAAACCTTAGTAGCTATTTAAGGAACGCCTGTCTTACTGTAATTCCTTTTGTTGTTGTTGTTATTGTTGTTGATGATGATGTTGTTTTATGCTGTTGCTGTTGTTCTCGTTGTTGTTTCTGTACGTAGAGGCTGTTGTGACTGTGAAATCTTGCGCAGAGTCTGTGTGCGCATTGAGCGTAAGCATGTAAGAGCGCGCGCGCGCGCGCGCGTGTGTGTGTGTGTGTGTGTGTGTGTGTGTGTGTGTGTGTGTGGCATAGATCTATGCATTTTCAGTGATGGCCCAGGCTTTCATCCTTCGTTATTAGATATCATTGAAAAAGTAAACATCCAATGTGCATTTGTTTCACCACAAAAAGGGCGTTTCACTGTGTTTGGAAAAAGCTTGAGCATAAATCAAAATATGGTATACCTGTTGATTAGACACATTTTCATAGAAAAGAATCATCGGCAGGCACAGCTGTTCATTAATCATAGTTTGCTGATGACATTACTTTCTTCGTCTTCGTCTTCTCTTCTCTGTCTTCTTGTGATGAAAGAGGAACACAATTTGAGCAAATGTTTCTATTTCATGAACTACTTTGTAACAACATCCGTTTCAAAAATCAGCCTGAACAAATTACAGATCGGTTGGATCGGGAATAAGAACAATTTATGAACTCAGATGTACGCCACTCTTACAGTTTGAGTGGAATCCGACTGTATTTAATGCTCTTAGAAAAAAAGAAGAGAAAAAGAAAGAAAGAAAATCAGAAAATATCAGTGACATGATTTCTATCATCGTTGACAAAAAAAAAGTTGAAAATAATATGAGGCAGGGAACAGTAAACAATAAACAATGAACAAGTAGGGCAAGTCTTGCTCCCATAAGAAAACCTAACATAGAGTAACTTTTATTCAAGACTGACACAGCCTTTTAAACTTGATTAAAGTCAGACGAATACAAAGACGACCAATCATATAGTGGGGGAAAAAAACAAGCGCAGGTCAACAACCCCTCCGTCATCACAGTAATGACTTGGCAAAGATTGTAAAGGCAGTGTGATGACGTGTTTGTTTACAACGGCCGGTATGTTTCTGAAATCCATGACAGTGAACGGCAACTGGAGTCCCTGGGGGTCCTTTAGCCGTTGCAGCGAGACCTGTGGTGGAGGTACCCAGCATAGAGACAGGACCTGCACTGACCCCGCCCCTGCCAACGGCGGAAAGAACTGCGAGGGTCATGCTCGTGAGACACGCACGTGCACACGAAGGCTTGTCCCACCACCCCGCCGCCCACCACCACCACCACCACCACCACCTCAGCTCCCGCTGTGACCACTGCTTCTGGTGAGTCTCTGGTCCACTGGTCTCTGGTGAGTGGGAAAACGCTGGGAGTAAAGACTGGCAAAGAAATCCAGTATGGATAACAAAAGTTCATGATAAAATAAAACAGGTGCAACAAAGATGTTCTTTTCTTAAATCAAAAACATTGAAGAGAACTGGACTGAAAACACCAAATTATACCATGTCCAAAACATGCATTATCTGATTTTTCAGAACGATATTCAGGTAATAATACTGCAAAATAGGTATCCAGTTGTTATGAGTCGCGTAATGTTTCTTACTGTTGAAATACCCGAAACAGGCAAAGTGTTTTATCTCACACAATTACTGTATGTTGAAATTCTGTCTCAGGTTGTTAAGTGTGTTACATGTTTAAAACACGGGTTTTAAACCTCAAACCAATATTGCTGATCACGGTTTGCAAAGGAACAAAGGAACAGAAGAACCACATACGCTCCTCAGAAAGCCAAACCCATACCCGTTCATATACCTTCAATATCCATGT
>JADBJO010004951.1:57500-82500 GCA_016801955.1 Conus betulinus
ACTTGTGGATTCCGGTATACGGGATGAAAAAAATTAAATGATTGAAAATTGCCTTCAGAAGTTCCCACATTGAATAGAAGTGGGCACCACACCATTGGCCTAAAAGGCTCAGTGGCTTATGCAAGCCGTACAACTGAGGTATGGCTATAAACCCGTGATTTGATGCCTTCAACGGGTTTTTTTTATGTGGAAGCGCTTCTCTTCAGCTGGTAAACAGGGAGCTGGCAACAAACGTGATCAGGTTGTCATTGAGAGAGAAACCGTCACTTGACGGTACATGAATATGCATTGGAAATACTCACATTGGCCTTGCCTCCTCATGTAATGATGAAAAAAAATGTGTGTGATATCGTTCCGTCCTGTGTCCCTTTCATTGGTTGCTTTTTTTGTAAGTTGTAAGATTTTTCCTTTCTCTGGTATCAAGGATCTGGTAGGAAACCTGATGATCTCTTCACAGAACGAACCAAGCATTGACTGGTGGTGTCTTGTGCATCCGGCCTCCAGTTTATAGGAAAAGCGGACTTGGAAAGCGTTCACCAGAGAATCTGAAGCCTTCCTTCCTGGGAGCCGTCCTCCCCTCCCCAAACCCTCTTTCATCCCTCCACCCCCTGCCACCTTATGTTTAGGCCAGCCATTGAATGCATTTGATTTATACCATATTTTGATTGTTTACCCAACTCTCTTCTTCATGTATTCAATTTATTCCATATTTTGATTGTTTACCCAACTCTCTTCTTAATGTTTTTCAATTTATACCATATTTGGATTGTTTACCCGACTCTCTCTACTTTGTTATTGCGTATCTTTACCTCTGTTGTGCATTACTTGTGTGCCCTTCCCGCTGCTGTCACGACAGGTCAAGCAGTTCGTGAAACGCTTCGCTCAGAGTTTTGACATTGGTCCCAACGGGGTGAACGTGGGTGTAGCGACCTTTGACACCACCCCCCGCAACGAGTTCTGGCTGAACCAGCACACCACCAAAACCTCTCTGCTCGCTGCCATCGACCGGGTCAAGTATCCGGCCGGGAGCACCCATACGGCGGAGGCCCTGCAGTACATCCGTCAGAACGCCTTTACCAAGGTGAAGAGATGAGGGCAGGTGGAAGAGAGGGGAGGATGCGTGGGACGAACGGGGGGGGGGGGGGGGGGGGGGGGGGGTTGGTGGATGGAGGAAAGGGGGTAGGGGTGTTACCGTGGGGTTTTTTTGTATGTGTGCAGAGACTTCAGTTTATGATGGCATATAAAAGACAGAAGCCCAGACCAGTTCTTAGAGTTTGGCAGAGAAGGGAGGGAAGGTGAGGGGAGGGGATCATGTGTGAGGTTTGAAGCTCATGTCTAGGACGTCTTCGTTTTCGCGAAAGTTCACTGCTGCACTCGGTTCTCGTGTACCTAAAGCAGTCAACTAGCAATGTTCCTAAACAAAACATACTTACTCACGCAGTTCCCGTGGACCTAAAGCAGTCCGTCGGCGCTATTCCTTAAAAACATCCTTACTAATTCGGTTCACGTGTACCTAAAGAGATCCGCTCGCAATCTCCTCCCCCCCCCCCCCCCCCCCCCTTCCCTAAATTTCCTCACAAAGTACAAACATGCCAGCGTCTTCTTATTTTCAAAGTTGATCTCCTGATCCATGTCATGCAGAGTCACGGCATGTAGACTGCATTTTGGACAGACAGGTCACCGTGACCCACTCAGAGTTGACCGGGTGCCATGTTCCCAGGAGGTGACCTGTCGGAGCCCCTGGTCATAGTGGTGATGATGCCAGCTTATGAAAGCCAGGAACTGGCCCCGATAAGACGGATGTCTTGGAGAGATGGCTATAGGTCACATGAAATGTCACATACATCAAGCCTTTCACTTCCGTCCCCCTTGTTGGGGAGGAGCGGGAAGGAAGGGAAGGGGACCGATGCTGTGTTCCTTGTCTTGTTGTGCTAAGACTCAAGCTGAAGGGTCAGTCGTGATCCTTTCCTCCTTGTGTAAGTTGCAGCGGTCAGCAGATGTTCTGTGATGACCGACACCCCCCCGCTAGCACTCTGTTGATGTAATTCTTCATGACTGGTCACGTAACGCGCGCGCGTGCACACACACACACACACACACACACACACACACACACACACACACACACACACACACACACACACACACACACATGCACATGCACACAAACACGCAAGCACACACACGCACGCACAAAAACACACACACAGCACGCACGCAAGCACGCACGCACGCGCGCGCGCGCACGCACGCACGCACGCACGCACGCACGCACGCACACACACACACACACACACACACACACACACACACACACACACACACACACACACACTGACAACAGATTTTAATTTTCCTGAGTAACAGAAAGGGACTGCAGATTGGCATTTTCATCTTAATCGGAGATCAAATGGATTTTAAACAAAAAGGAGACGAATCAAGGATCACATTGTTTAAAATGAATTCATTCTCATTGATTTCTGTCCTTGTTATCTGTGGATTGATGCATGTGTTAGGGTTCTTGCTCTATTGAAATATTTCACTTTCCTCCAGACTGGTAAGAATAGATATCAGCTTTTATCTGTTGTAGGCCTGCATTATCTGCATCAACTTCAGAGGCATGATAAAGCGCGAAATAAACATGCACACATCTGGCGTTTACACACACGCCCTTCACGCACGCGCTATTCACACACACACACACACACACACACACACACACACACACACACACACACACACACACACACACACACACACACACACACACACACACACACACACACACACACACACACACGGAAGTCATGACAGCGAATTCAAAGTTTCTATAGCAGAGAGATATAACTTTGTTGAAGATCTTTTGCTGAACAGAGAGAGAGAGAGAGAGAGTCACTGTAAACGGCACACTAGCACTTTACGACTGGGAGCATGGTAACCGTGACTGTGAGGTGGCCCGACCCGTTTCACTTCAACCTCGTATATTATTCTACTGTTTTCTCTCTTTTCCCGAGGAACTGGCACTCAGATGGTTAGGAGCGTTTGTCAGTGAAGCGGACGGTCATGACTCTGAACTGCACGTAGGGCTGGGTTTTGTTAAAGCTGAAAACTTTCTCTGAACCTGATTCACTCCAGGGAATGTTAAAGCGGCGGAAGGAGAGGAGTGGACTCCACCATCCTTCGTGCCGCAACCCCGACACGATTAACTTCTAGCAGTTCACTGGTATTAGGATCATTAGCTGGACTTTCACTTCAGTCAAGCTCCCATTTACCATACTCCACACCTCTTTACTACTTTATAATCTTGCCATTCACCACAGTCTATTTTTCCCCCCTGTCTACTCCTATATATTATACTCTGCTTTTTCTGTGTTCCACGCTCTATTTCTGTATATTATAGGTTCTGTTTCTCCAGTTTCTGTCTTTCTCCTAGTCTGTTCCTACGATTTACCGCGTTCTGGTTCTATTCAATGCTTCCTAATTCAGTCTTTCTTACGCCACACCTCACGTATGTACCTTCTCACATTTACCTCGTTCTACTTATCCTATTTACTCCATTCTTTTTTGTCTCCTATTTATAAGGCTGGGTTGTTTCAAATTACTGTGGTCTGTTCTTCATACTTTGCGACATTGTAATACTCACATGTTCCCAACTCTCTACTACTATCGATTACACACTACAGCTTTCACTTACGATGTTTCAATCCTCGTGTTAATCGATTGTATTCGTTTTCATATACTAAGTTAAATTTGTCATGTTTTCTGAGTTCTTTTTCATCTATTTTCAATGTTCTACATCGCCTGTTACGTTTCAATCCTCGTGTAGACCAGTTCTATTCGTGTCCATCTACTACACTAATTGTATCATGCTGTCTGAGTTCTATTTCTCCTGTTTTCTAAGTTCTACATCGCGTATTTTCTACACGTTACTCCTCTCTACACGTTTACTCCTCTCCACGTTCATGTCCCCAGGCCCACGGTGACCGTGACCGTATCGCCAACATTCTGATCGTGGTGACAGACGGACGGTCCAACGACCAGAGAGTGCCACTCTGCAGCAGGCCGCCGAGCTCCACAAGACCAACGTCAACGTCTTCGCCGTGGGCGTGGGCAGCAACCTGGACCGCTCGGAGCTGGAAGCCATCGCCTCCAAACCCCAGAACGTGTTCACCGTCACCAACTTTGATGCCCTGGACAATCTGCAGACCACTCTAACGAAAACGGCCTGTGAAGGTGAGAGAAGATTATCATCGTTATCTTTATCATCATCTGCATCGTCGTCGTCGTCGTCATCATCATCATCATCATCATCATCATCATCATCATCATCATCATCATCATCATCAACATTGTTATCATCATCATCATCTTTGTTGTCTTCCTCTTCTTCCTCCTCCCCCTCCTCCTCCTCCTCCTCCTCCTTATCATAAACATGATCACCACCACCACTACCACCAGCACCACCTCCATCCAGCAGCAGCAGCAGCAGCAGCAGCAGCAGCATTATCATCATCATTATCATTATCATCACCACCACCACCATCAACATCATTATCATCACAAGAAAATATTTCTTACGTTGACTGCTATCTGGACAGTTTTATTTTCTGCATTTTCAATGTCTCTTATGTAAGACATTTTGTCGAAAATTCACATGTTTGTTTTGTACTGTGCATTAAATAAGCGTCAGTTTGTACCTTGCTTTCTGCGCGTTCATTTTTTTTTTTTTTTTGTTCTTCACTTCATCAAAGAGTGATAACTCGCATGCTGACGATTGGCAATGGTTTTCTCCTTACTGAACACCCCATGACAATAATTAATTTGAAACGAATTTAGAAATAATCAGGCAGACACTGGTGTTACTATAGCTGAACAAATACCTTGAATGAAATCCGAAATACACAAGCATCCACGAAAAATTTAATCTCACTGCAATCTATACCATCGCGTTTCTCTCTGCGAACAACTGCTATCTTCTCTTGTAACGGAATCAATAACATTTGACATATCTATGTTTCAAAGAAGTTGTTGAAACAAAGTCCATTCTATTTTTTTCCATTTAAAAGAAGCAAGGTGAGGTGGTGTGGGTTTGAAACTACTGAGGGAAGGCAACAAAAATGGTGAAAGCAATGTGTGATGACCTGTTCTCCTTCTGAATGCACGTGGCAGTGAACGGTAACTGGAGTCCCTGGGGGTTCTTCAGTCCCTGCAGCAAGTCCTGTGGAGGGGGGACCCAGTACAGACAGCGGACCTGCACTGACCCCGCCCCTGCCAACGGCGGAAAGAACTGCCAGGGTCACGCGCGTGAGACCCGCACGTGCAACACGAAGGCTTGTCCCACCAACCCGCCGCCCACCACCACCGCTGCTCCCGCTGTGACCACCACCCCTGTTCCTGGTGAGAGTGCAAAACGTGTGGAGTAAAGCTTGCAGGGAACCCAATAAGGTTTGAAAAAGTTCATGTGAAAATAACAGACGCAAAAGGATCCTCTTTTCTGAAAATCAAACATTGAACGGAAACGTGTTCAAAATTATTTCACCAACAAAACTTTTTTTCACAACTATGAAAGTACTGATACTGCAGGATACAGTATTGAGGAAGTAACATGTCACAAGCAAAGTGACTCATCTCACAAACATAAGCGATCTTAGATTCTTTCTGTGTCATTAGATGTGTCCTCCATCACACCCAACAGTGGCAATATGTTGTAACCAATGGAGTTCTGTCAGTTGTCTGGCCAGGACCTAATTGTACTATGTCGGGAGGCATCCACCACACCCCACACCCCTTGCTGTGCGTTTAGAATAGTCTTGGAGAGGGAGTCAAGGCGAGATACACGTCTTCACTCCACTTTACTTTGTAGAATGGTCTCGGACATGGAGTCTTCGAGAGATCATGTCCACTCTCCACTGTACCCTGCAGGATGGGCTTCGACAGTCCACCTTCCACTGTATCCTGTAGGTTGGTCTTGGGCAAAAGCCATGGAGAGTTATATGTCCGCTCTTCATTATACTGTATGAATGGTCGTGGACAGGGAGTCATGGTGAGAACATGGAATCATGGTAAGATATGCATGTCCACCCTCTATTGTACACTGTAGGGAGGTCTGCAACCCACCCTCCACTGCAGCCCGTAGATAGTCTTGGACAGGAAGTCACGGTGTGAACATGGAATCATGGTAAGATATGCATGTCCACCCTCTATTGTACACTGTAGGGAGGTCTGCAACACAAACAAGGCCACTCTACAGCGTCCAGTGGAGGGTAAACATGTATCTAGCCATGACTCCCTATTCAAGACCATTTCCTCAGGATACAGTGGAGGATGGATGTGTATCTCGACATGACGCCTAGACTATCCACAGAGTACAATGGAGTTTGAACTTCCCAAAATGCAAAACAAAGATGCCATGAATGAGCATCATAAAGGACGGAACTGGTTACAACATCTCTACCTTGCTGAGTGTGAGTGAGGTCAGCGTGCTGAGGTTGGCTGCCCACACGTCTGTCATGGTACCTGTGCTATAAACTGTCAAAGGGACAATACTCACCCAGGACCGGATTTTATGCTGTTCTCTCTCAGGTTGCGGACTACAGCCCGCCGACATCCTGTTCATCGTGGACGCCTCAGGGTCTGTGGGGAACGACAACTTCCGCAAGACGCTGGGCTTCATCAGCAACATGACGCAGGGCTTCCAGGTAGGGCCTAACGACGTGCAGGTCGGCATGATCACCTTCGACTCCAAACCCTACCTGCAGTTCCACCTGAACAAGTTCCACAGCCGGGGCCAGGTGATCAACGCGGTGCAGCACACGCCCTACACAAGAGGGGGGAACCTACACCCATCTGGCTTTGAAGTATGCTGCTGATACCAGCTTCACTCCCGCTAATGGGGCTAGGTGAATATTGCGTATTTTATGCTCTCTCTCTGTCTCTGATTCTCTCTGTCTCTGTCTCCATCTGTGTGTGTGTGTGTGTGTGTGTGTGTGTGTGTGTGTGTGTGTGTGTGTGTGTGTGTGTGTGTGTGTGTGTGTGTGTGTGTGTGTGTGTGTGTGTGTGTGTGTGTGTGTGTGTGTGTGTGTGTGTGTGTGTGTGTGAGAGAGAGAGAGAGAGAGAGAGAGAGAGAGAGAGAGAGAGAGTTTCCGAGCTGGGTTCTGTATTTTCATAATTACTAACATGATGCGACTCCAGTATTATTGGTTGTAATAATTCAAGAATTCGGATCGGAGCCACTAAAATCTTTGCTCACAATCTGTCCTTTTTGAATGAGAACGTTTCCTCTGAAAAAAGAGTTGATGACAACTTTTCAGGTTTTTTTTTCTCCTCTAAAGGGTGCCAGACTCTTTAAGGAGAAAATTTCGAGATGTCTCCTGAACCGACAGATTCTGTTATCTATAATTTCAATGTTGTGCAACAGATGCGAGCTATAATATCTGAAATAGCAAGCATTACATTCAGTCTGTGTTCTTGTAACCTCTACTCTAAAGTGAAAGTTTCTGATAGAGAAAAGTCTAAGCTTGTGACTTCTGAAGACTGTGCTGTGTTGAAGGGAGCTACCATTATATGCTTGGGCCAATTCAGTTGTAATGCAATTTTAGCGATCGTACTTTGTTGCAGAATTAAACCATTGCCTCAGAATTAAGTAATTTTTATTTCAGTGTTTATTACATGGTTAGACTCACATGATTTTATGATTTATATTCAATGCATTTTCCTGACACGAAAAAATTGATGTGATAATTTCAGTGTATTTTTGTCCAAAATAATTGAATTATGGAACTTGTTCAGGGTTTTTTTTTTTTTCTCCCATACTGACTGAAGAAGAGATCTCGTAAGATTCGCTCTTTTCACATAATCAGATCACATAGTCAGACATAGAATAACAGAATATAAAACGTGCATATGTCTGTCTGTTTGGAAAAAAAAAAATGAAAAGAACAGAAAAACATCAAGTTATGAAACAGAGAAGAAAACAAGTAAAAAAAGCAACAAACAGACAAGACTGTTTCCTTTTACCCTGGCCAGTAAAGAAAGCCAGGTAATGAACTTTAAAGAAACGAAAAAAAACAGCACACACAAAAAAAGTACAGGACTGATTTCTTCCGCGGTTCAAAAACAAAACAACGCACACAAAAACTGTACAAATCAAGAATTGACTCGAGCGCTGTTGCAAACCCACCTCCTCTCCTTTGACGCCCTTCCCATCATCTTATGTAGCGTGCAGCTATTCACACGTGAGTCGAACAGGCTTTTTCTCTCTTGTTACCATTACTCGTACGATATATGCACAGACCTATAAATCAGAACTTGACTAAGTACTGTTGCAACCCACCTCCTGCCCTTTGACGCCCTTCCCATCATCTTATTTAGCATACAGCTATTCACACGTGAGTCGAACAGGCTTTTCTCTCTTGTTGCTACTAATCGTACGCTACCTGCACAGACCTAACGCTGCGCACATCGCCATAGTGATCACGGACGGGAAGTCTCACAGCGCCAGCGCCACAGCACAGGAAGCCCAGAGACTAAGGAATAAGGGAGTGACGGTCTTCTCCATCGGGGTGGGGTCCGGCCCCCAGCAGTCGGAGCTGAAAGCCATGGCCACTGACCCCGACAACCAGCATGTCTTCGTCGTCAACAACTTCGACGCCCTCAATCTCATTAAGACCTCTCTGCAGCAGAAGGCCTGTGAAGGTATGTAGTTGGGTGGCATGGGAGTGTATGGGGGAGGGGGGGGGGGAGATCGGGGTGTTGGGATGGTGGTGATTGTGGGAAAGGAGGAGAGGGGGTGGGGGTGGGGGAGGGGGGGGGGGCAAAAGGAGAAAACAGAAGTCTTGGAGGAAGAGGATGTGTATAAGGAATAAGAGAGTAATATGATATGACTAGCAACGGACGTTTGATGAACAGAAGAATGATCATAGAAAAATAAGAACGGCGTTGGTTAAGTTTCATTTTGTGTTTTTCATCTCTCTGTTGTACTTAATAGCAATAGTTATAACAATAACAACAACAAACAATCATAAAACTAATAATAACAATATACAACACGAATAATAATATTTATAACAACAACAACAATAATAATAATAATAATAATATAATAATAATAATAATACAATGATGATAATGATGATGATGATGATGATGATGATGATGATAAAATAGTATTTCTAGTGCGCATTCTAGTTGAAAACTACTCATTGCGCTGGCTTGCATTCACCATTCAGACCTTCATTGACATATAACAACTATCTTGCTACAGAACATATTGTGTTCACACAATGTGGGAAAAGCATCGTTCAAAATGCTTGGTTGAAAAGATAAGTTTGAGCTGAATTTTAGAAACAGATAAAGTGAGCTGATTTCTTAAGGTTGGAGGCAGTGAGTTCCGAACAGTCAGTTGTAAATGTTGATATACATGATGGGTTATTTGTGTTCCCGGACAGTCGGTTATAAATGTTGATGTACATGTTGGGTCACGTGAGTTCCGGACAGTCGGTTATAAATGTTGATATACGTGTTGGGTTACGTGAGTAGCCGATTTCTGTCAACTTTATTGCGATTGGTGGTCGCAGAAATAGTCGGTATTTACCTGATGTAGTTTACTTCATGATCTGGATTCTGCTGTTTTCAGTCCCCCCCCCCCCCCCCCCCCCCAGTATTTATGACTGGATTATATGATACATCTTATGTAGTTGGCTGTGTGCTGACAATATTATGACACAGAATGCTGTTTCATCATGTTATTCTTCCTAGTGCAGGTACAGCGAGCTTAAGTCAGTACCTAAACTTAAGCCATTTCTACAGTAAAGACTGAAGTTGACTGAAAAAAAAAAGAGAGCAACCGAATAATGATTTGATATAACTACTAAGAACAATAGCACATTTTAAAAAAATCTGCGGAATTGAACACCAAATGCGTTCGTGTATTGCAGTAACCGGCGATAATTGATATTCTGTTTCAGTCAAACCGACGTTAAATATCGTCACCCCGCCTTCGGCAAATACAAGTAACTCTCTGTCTGTCTGTCTGTCTGTCTGTCTGTCTGTCTCTCTCTCTCTCTCTTTCTCTCTCTCTGTCTCTCTCTCTCTCTCAGTGTCGCATGTATATCGATCACTACTCACCACATTTTTAAGGCTAGTTGTGTTTATGTAATTGCTTCCTTTATTGAGGAATTTCAATGTCATGTATTTGGCAGTTCCTTTCTTCAAACAAACAATTGTCATTGTGTTTTGGTATTCATATTTACTGAAGACCAGATGCGTAAAAGAACCTGGTGATTATTCCGTTTTTCTCCTTACTGAAAAAACAACAACATTCATTCGTTGTTCTCTCTCTCTCTCTCTCTCTCTCTCTCTCTCTCTCTCTCTCTCTCTCTCTCTCTCTCTCTCTCTCTCTCTCTCTCTCTCTCTCTCTCTCTCTCTCTCTCTCTCTCTCTCTCTCTCTCTCTCTCTCTCTCTGTGTGTGTGTGTGTGTGTGTGTGTGTGTGTGTGTGTGTGTGTGTGTGTGTGTGTGTGTGTGTGTGTGCCCCTGTGTGTGTGTGTGTGTGTGTGTGTGTGTGTGTGTGTGTGTGTGTGTGTGTGTGTGTGCACACGGATTGCGCCTAAGTTTCCACATTATCTTTACCATTTTCGAAATTTTCATCATCAAGATCATCTTTGTCGCTGTGATTTCACCGTCTTCAGCATCATCTTTGTTCCGACCGAAAGGATCATCATTCAAGTCCTCATCGTGGTCGTCGTGGTCCTCATCCTCTTTGTCATTATCATCTTTTTATTCTCATCAAGGCCATCCTCATGGTTGTCGTCTCCATGCTACAGGTTGTGGCGGGAAGGCCGACATTGTCTTCCTGTTGGACAAATCGGGCAGTGTGGGCCAGGCCAACTTCCGAAAGATGCTGGACTTTGTCAAGGACGTGTCCACCAACTTTGACGTGGGCCCCAACGACGTGCAGATTGGCGTGGACACCTTTTCCTCCTCCTTCAAGTCTGAGTTCACGCTGAATCAGTTTGCCGACAGGAACAGCATGAACCACGCGGTCGACAGTGTTCCGTGAGTGCGTTGTCTTTCCAAAGCTGATTTTGGACACAAAGATGTAGCAGATGGTTGAGATTGTTTAAGTCTTCTTTCTACAGTGATAATGACGCAGTTAGATAGGTTTGTCCAAATCTTCTTTCCAGAGTTAATCTCGGGCACAATAATGTCGCAGTTAGATGAGTTTGTTTAAGTCTTCTTTCCACAGTGATAATGACGCAGTTAGATAAGTTTGTCCAAATCTTCTTTCCAGAGTTAATATCGGGCACAATAATGTCACAGTTAGATGATGAGTTTGTTTAAGTCTTTTCCACAGTGACAATGACGTAGTTAGATCAGTTTGTCCAAATCTTCTTTCCAGAGTTAATCTTGGGCACAACAATGTCGCAGTTGGATGAGGTTGTTTAAGTCTTCTTTCCACAGTAATAATGACGCAGTTAGATCAGTTTGTCCAAATCTTTTCAGAGTTAATTTCGGGCACAACAATGTTTCAGTTGGAAGAGGTTGTTTAAGTCTTCTTTCCACAGTAATAATGACGTAGTTAGATCAGTTTGTCCAAATCTTCTTTCCAGAGAGTTAATTTCGGGCACAACGATGTCGCAGTTAGATGAGTTTGTTTGTCTTCTTTCCACAGTAATAATGACGTTGTTAGATCAGTTTGTCCAAATCTTCTTTCCAGAGTTAATCTCTGGCACAACAATGTCGCAGTTAGATGAGTTTGTTTAAGTCTTCTTCTTTCACAGTGATAATGACGCAGTTAGATAAGTTTGTCCAAATCTTCTTTCCAGAGTTAATCTCGGGCACAATAATGTCACAGTTAAAATGAGTTTGTTTAAGTCTTTTTCCACAGTGATAATGACGTAGTTAGATCAGTTTGTCCAAATCTTCTTTCCAGAGTTAATTTCGGGCACAACAATGTCGCAGTTGGATGAGGTTGTTTAAGTCTTTTTCCACAGTGATAATGACGTAGTTAGATCAGTTTGTCCAAATCTTCTTTCCAGAGTTAATTTCGGGCACAACAATGTCGCAGTTGGATGAGGTTGTTTAAGTCTTCTTTCCACAGTAATAATGACGTAGTTAGATCAGTTTGTCCAAATCTTCTTTCCAGAGTTAATTTCGGGCACAACAATGTCGCAGTTGGATGAGGTTGTTTAAGTCTTTTTCCACAGTAATAATGACGTAGTTAGATCAGTTTGTCCAAATCTTCTTTCCAGAGTTAATCTCGGGCACAACAATGTCGCAGTTGGATGAGGTTGTTTAAGTCTTTTTCCACAGTAATAATGACGTAGTTAGATCAGTTTGTCCAAATCTTCTTTCCAGAGTTAATCTCGGGCACAACAATATCGCAGTTGGAAGAGGTTGTTTAAGTCTTCTTTCCACAGTAATAATGACGCAGTTAGGTCAGTTTCTCCAAGTCTTCTTTCCAAAGTTAATTTTGGGCACAACAATGTCGCAGTTGGAAGAGGTTGTTTAAGTCTTCTTTCCACAGTAATAATGACGTAGTTAAATCAGTTTGTCCAAATCTTCTCTCCAGAGTTAATTTCGGGCACAGTAATGTCGCAGTTGGAAGAGGTTGTTTAAGTCTTCGATCCACAGTAATAATGACGTAGTTAGATCAGTTTGTCCAAATCTCCTTTTCAGAGTTAATTTCGGGCACAGTAATGTCGCAGTTGGATGAGGTTGTTAAATCTTTTTTCCAGAGTTATTTCGGGCACAACAATGTCGCAGTTGGATGAGGTTGCTGAAGTCTTCTTTCCAAAACCAGTCTTGAGCACAGTAATATCAGTATCAGATTAGGTTGCCCAAGTCTTCTTTTCAAATCTAATCTCGGGCACAATAATGTCGCAGTTGAGCACAGTAATATCACAATCAGATTAGGTTGTCCAAGTCTTCTTTTCAAAGCTAATCAGGTAGATGAGGTCTAAGACTTCTTTCCACAGCTAACATCGGGCACTATAATGTCGCCGTTAGATGAGGTTATTTCAGTCTTCTTTCCAAAGCTAATCTTGGGCACAATAATGTTGCAGTTAGATGTGGTTGTTTAAGTCCTTTCCAAAACTAATCTTCGGTGAAGTAACGTCACAATCGGATTGGGTTGTCCAAGTCCTCTTTCCAAAGTTAGTTTCGAGCACAGCAACATCAAAATTAATGGACGTTGTATAAGTCTTCTTTCCTAAGCTGATCTCGGGCACAATAATTCAACATTAGATGAGATTGTTCTAGTCGTCTTTCCAGAGCTAGAATCAGGTACATTACTGTTGCTGCTGGATGAGGTTCATCAAGTATTCTTTCCGGAGTTGAGTTCCATTTGTGATCATTATATGAACAAAGAAGAAACCTCTGTGTGTCTATCTGATGTCGCCTGGTCTATGCACACAAAAGTGGCTGTCCATTTAGAACAGGGAAGTTCTGTTCACATTCTTTAGTACCTACACACCAAAGATCAGAACTGGGTGTTGCCATACTATTCTAAATGATTCATTGTTTTCACGAGAGAAAGGATCAAAACGGCCGAAGCAATGGCCATGACTGAAGGGATGCTGTGTAGGACCACAACAGCCTGATTGCGGTGTGGTCGAGCGGCTGGAATGTGCAAATGAGTACCAGAATCCAAGAAAAAACAGTGTGTGTGTGTGTGTGTGTGTGTGTGTGTGTGTGTGTGTGTGTGTGTGTGTGTGTGTGTGTGTGTGTGTGTGTGTGTGTGTGTGTGTGTGTGTGTGTGTGTGCGCGCGCGTTTATGTGTACATGTGTGTGTATATACACTGCAATCAGCATTGTGTTCCAACGGCAAGCGGCAAGTGGTAGGCGAAACTATGCTGTGCCGATACACAATGATGAAGATGTGCATCATTGACTGGTGGGCTGAAAAGGGTGGTGGTACCTTCGCCATTGATCTATTTTACTACGGAATGAGTGGCTGGCTTGCCCTATCAGTATTCACATCTCCCTTTGGCCGCCCGCCCCCCCCCCCCCCCCCCCCTCCCACCCCTGTCTCCATTCTACCCTCTTACTACTCCCTAGCAGCACCAATAGCCCAGCAAGTCGTAGATATATATTACGGTCATACCCCTGACAGATACACCGGCGGAGGCACGAATACAGGCCCCGCACTGACCGCCATGACGTCACAGAGTTTTACCACCGCTGCGGGTCACCGCGCTGGCGTGCCTAAAATCGCTGTAGTGGTCACTGATGGCAGATCCAGCCACCGCGCCGACACTGTGGCCGCCGCCCAGAAAGCCAGACAGGCTGGTAAGTGGTACAGGATGATGATAATAAAAACGGCGACGACGATGACGACGACGACGATGATGATAATGATGACGATGATGATGATGATATTGATGATGATGAATATGATGATAATGACGACGACAGTGACGAAGATGATAGATGACTGACAAAAAAAAAATTTTACAAAGTGTCTGATTATGATAGATGATAAAGATTATGTGCTGTAAAACTGATTGCGTTACACAACGAATACAAACATTGTCTATATCAAGCAATAATCTTAATACACATGTTCGACTGATCAGTATTCAAACTGTTCCATTCCACTGAGGGAAGGCCTGTCCATATTCTGGCAAGATATCATAATGCAGGAACGCACATGATAGTATTGAAAGCGAGTGGTTTGTGTAGCAGGTATCCATGTTCTGGCGATCGTTGTGGGCCAAGGTGTGGATGTCATGTGACTTACAATCAGTACTGAAAGTGAGGGGTTGTGTTGCAGGTATCCATGTTCTGGCAATCGGAACTGGCAGGGGTGTGGATAATATGTGACCTATGCTCAGACCTGAAAGTGAGTAGTTGTGTTTCAGGTATCCATGCTCTGGTCATTG
Source organism: Conus betulinus (assembly GCA_016801955.1). Lineage (NCBI taxonomy): Eukaryota > Metazoa > Mollusca > Gastropoda > Neogastropoda > Conidae > Conus > Conus betulinus. Next base: position 72,381 of record JADBJO010004951.1, read on the forward strand.
GGGTGGACCAAAGTGTGGATGATATATGACCTACAATCAGTATTGAAAATGAGTGGCTGTGTTGCAGATATCCATATTCTGGCAATTGGAGTGGCCCAAGATGTGGATGATACGTGATCTACGATCAGTATTGAAAGTGAGGGGTTTTGTTGCAGGTATCCATGTTCTCACCATCAGAGTGAGTTAAGGTGAGGATGATATATGACCTAGGATCAATATTGAAAGTGAATGGATGTGTTGCAGGTATCCATGTTTCGGCAGTTGGGGTGACCCGAAGTGTGGATGATGTATGACCTACCATCAGTATTGAAAGTGAGCGGTTGTGTTGCAGGTATCCATGTTCTGGCGATAGGAGTGGGCCAAGGTGTGGATGACACAGAACTGAACGCCATTGCCTCAGACCCGGACTCTCAGAACGTGTACAAAGCGGCCACGTTTGATTCCCTCAAATCTCTGAAAGGCCTGCTGGCCGCCAAGGCCTGTGAACGTGAGTTGACAGTGTGTGTGTGTGTGTGTGTGTGTGTGTGGTGTGTGTGTGTGTGTGTGTGTGTGTGTGCGAGCGTGCGTGCGTGCGCGCATTTGTGTGTGTGTGTGTGTGTGTGTGTGTGTGTGTGTGTGTGTGTGTGTGTGAAATTGTGAGTGTGTGCATGAGTGTGTGTGCGTATGTGAGGACATGCAAGCTCGTGTGTGTGTGTGTGTGTGTGTGTGTGTGTGTGTGTGTGTGTGTGTGTGTGTGTGTGTGCGCGCGTGGGTGCGTGCGTGCGTGCGTGCGTGCGTGCGTGCGCTTGCGTGCTTGCGCAATGCCTAACCTTTACTAATACTCCTTGCGTTTCCTTTAGTTTCATCCTTTTTTTTCCCTTCTTTTCTTCCATCAACAGTTCTGATAACTGACCATAAAAAATTGTCATGGAATGCACGAGCCAGCCGCTCAGAGTCAAAGGACATTTTTTTTTTTTTGGGGGGGGGGGGGGGGGGGGGGGCGGGGTTTACAATTTATAAACTTGCCAGGCTGTAAATCATCCTTAAGTAAATAAATGAATAAGTAAATAAACAAGGGAAACCATTTTTGTAGAAGTATCTTTCTACGATCTTCTTTCTGCGTTCCTTGATGAGAAAAGAAGGGCGAAGGTGAGGGTGGGAAGGGGGTGTCAGTTGCTGAAATATTCTTCCTTTTGGTTTTCGTCCCTGTGCAGTATATCTAGTAGGCCGTGACATTGATCCCTTTGTTTTGTTCTTTGTTTTCAGAGGTTCAACAGACCCCTCTCCAACACTGTGAGTGAGAGAAAGATTTGTTTCTGGGTTCCACTCTATTCGTATGATCGTGGACTCTCTCTCACTCAGTCTCTGTCTTTGTCTATGTGTGTGTGTGTGTGTGCGTGCGTGCGTGCGTGCGCGCGCGCGCGCGCGCGTGTGTGTGTGTGTGTGTGTGTGTGTGTGTGTGTGTGTGTGATCTTTCCATCCTTCTCTTCTTCGGATTTTGAAGCGTATTCCCCTGTGACAACCCTGACATCGCCCTTTGCGGTCGGTTGGGCTAAGTATTGAATTGAAGTTAACTCTTCTTTTCCTCATGTCATGTTTCTATTCATCAGGTTTCCAACGACCGTATTTTATCAGTTTGATGGAACACTTTCAGTTCTTTTTAGGCGGTAATGTTTCCCAGTTTGATGGCTCTAGAGCTCAGATGATCGTCGGTGGCTTAGCATGCATGATCGGGGATTATCCGCACATGGCGACATTCTTTAAAATAACGGAAACGGAAACCATCAAAACCTCACCTTTTTCTCTGCTGCTTTTCTTCTCTCACTGTCACGTCCCCTCCATCTTCACTTCTAGTTTTCTTTCTTCTTCTTCTTCTTCTTCTTCTTCTTCTTCTTCTTCTTCTGACTCTCTCCTTCTACTCTTCTGATTTTGGCACTCATTTCTTCATTTAGTTTTACAGTTTCGTTAGGTTCTGATGACGTTGTTATACAATAAAGTTCAATGCGAATTAAATTTGTATCAAATAATAACAAAACACGGCTCGTCAAAATACGACAAGGCGTTTGATGGTAACATTCTGGGACAAATTATATTGGAAAAAAAGGTCTGTTTCAGTAATTGTGGTATGATCAATGAAAGTTGAAAAAAGATCTGTTACGATCATAAATATATCACTACAGCAGTAGGATGAAATATGGTGCATACATTTCAGTCATGATAAAGTGCAATCAATTCTAATAAAAATACTTTAGGATACTGATTGAACATAGATTTACAATACAATACATCGCAGAAGAACAATAAATACAATTCAGTGCTATACAATACAACACAAGAGAATACAATACCATGTAACAGGCAAATTGTAATAGTAACAAGATACAAAAAAAAATAATGAAACAATGCCTCTCGACATCATTATCATTGTGTGGCTTCCCTGTTGTTATGACATCATTTAACAGCAGAATAGCACAGCAGGCCTGTACTCCAGTAGACATGATGTTATACAAAGTAACAGGATATATGATATATGGTATACACGAAACAAATGTGATAAAGTATGATTTGGTATGGTATGGAGTAGTACAGTACTGTACGGTACAGCACGGTATGGGCACATGAAGCCATAAACCACCACCCCACATCACATCTCAACGCAAAACGACACAGTACCACACCACGGCATTACACACCACAACATTTCACACACCACACCACCACAACATAATACACCACAGCAACGCACCACATAACACAACACATCACACCACACCACGCCGCACATCCACACTATACCACAGTTAAATACGTTTTCTCCTTCTGTCGCCCATCATCCTAGTGCCTCAAAACTGACGTATTTTTATTTTGAGCTCATCCAGCATCATGGCAGCATCCATTTGTCATACAACACAGCACAGCACAGCACAGCACAGCACAGCACAGCACAACACAACACAACACAACACAACACAGCACAGCACAGCACAGCACAGCACAGCACAGCACAGCACAGCACAGCACAACACAGCACAGCACAGCATAACACAACACAACACAGCACAGCACAGCACAGCACAGCACAACACAACACAACACAACACGGCACAGCATAACACAAACACAACACACACACAACACAGCACAGCACAGCACAGCACAGCACAACAGCGCAACGCAACGCAACGCAACGCGACGCGACGTAAAGCGATGCAATATAATACAATATCATACATGCAGTACAATACAACGCAGCACAATACAACGCAGTACAATACAATGCAATGCTACTTGGTACACTACGATGCAGAAGAATACAGAAGAGAATTACACAGTACAGTATTGTACATTACAGTACTACGCAGCACAGTACAGTACAATGCGGTGCAGTACACTATTTTCTCTGTTGTCATTGATCTTCATGTTGACATTGTCTTCGTGAATGGGTCATGGTGTTTTAATATATCACAACACACGCTACAGTATGCTATGCTACGCTACACCACACTACACGACACCACTCCACGCCACGCCCACGCCACGCCACGCCACACCACACACACACCACACCACACCACACCACCACACCACACCACACCACACTACACCACATCACACACACTGAAAACTACTACACGACACCACACCACACACACCCCCTCCACACCACTTCACTCCACTGCACTGCACTGCGCTGCACTACACTACACTACTACATTACACTACACTACACTACACTACATTACACTACACTACATTTACTACCCTACCCTACCCTACCCTACACTACACTACACTACACTACACTACACTACACTACACTACACTACACTACACTACACTGCACTGCACTGCACTGCACTACACTGCACTGCACACCACACCACCCTCCACACCACTGCACTGCACTGCACCGCACCGCACCGCACCGCACCGCACCGCACCGCACCGCACTGCACTGCACTGCATTATATTCCGCTGCAGTTCATTGCACCATATCGCCCCTCACCACACTGCAATCCAATACAATACAACACCACACAACACCACACCACACCACACCACGCCACACAAGACAAGACAAGACAGCACACCACACCACACACACCACACCACACCACACCACACCACACCACACCACACCACACCATTCTCTCTCCTCTCCCTGTGTCTGTTCCAGCCTGCGGTAGCAAAGCCGACATCGTCTTCATGTTGGACTCGTCCGGCAGCGTGGGGGTCGTCCAACTTCAAGCTGTTGCTGTCCTTCGTCAACAGCCTGGTCAAGGACTGGGACCTGGGCCAGGACAAGATCCGCGTGGGCGTGGAGAAGAAGTTCTCCTCGCGACCCTACACCGAGTTCCACCTCAACGGCTTCAACGACAAGCAGCAGGTTCTGAATGCCATCAACAACATCAAGTACCAGTCTGGCGGGCACAACACAGGTGAGTTAGCTGCTGGTTCATGTAGGGCGGGAAACGGTGCCGACACTGTACAGTGTCTCATGGGTCTGACAGTACTAGGAAGTAACACTCATTCTGGGAGACAACACTGTGCAATAGCTCATATTTCTGACGGTGCAAGGACATAACAGTCCTTGCCGGGGGGGGGGGGGTGGGGGGGCGGTGGAGGGGAAGAAGTAGTTTACCGACACTGTACAGTGTCTCACGATTCTGACTCTGCAAGGAGAGAACGCTTGCTCTGGGAGGTAGAAACAGAACCGACACTGTACGGTTGTCTCGCGCGCTGACAGTGGAGGGTGATTAAAAAAACGTTTTGGGGCGTAGAAATAGTACTAACACTGTAGTATCTCATGGGTCTGACAGCGCGAGAAAATAACACTCTCTCTGGATGGTTAGAAGTGGTACCAACTGTGCACAGTGTCTCACGATTCTGACATCGCAAGATGATCAAACTTACTCGGGGGCGATGGGGGGTGAGGGTGGGAGGAATCGTACAGTGTAAGAAGAATAGCATTCACTCTGGGATGTGGATGCCATACTCACACTATAAAGTGCTTCAGAGGTCTGACTGCGCAAAAGGATAATGCTCACATTGGGAAGTGACTTGTGGTTCTCAATGTGTGGACACACCTTTCACATTGATATTTGTTTGTTCTGGCGATGAACAGAGGTGACAGACCGATGGTAAGCCATTTGGTGGTTCTTGCATTGTATGGAAAGGGGATTTTACCTGGGAGATGTCCTGTGGTCCTGACAGGATACAGGTGGAATTGAATCTGGTAAATTCTGGTGGTCCTGATACTGAATGCAAAAGGAATATTCGCCGGAAAACATCTGGTGCTTGTGGCAGTATGCAGGTGTTGTTGACTCTGGTAAGTGTTTGGTAGTCCTGGCCTCGAATGGAATAAGGAATTTTACCTGGAAAACCTCTGGTGATCCCGGAGGTAAATCGGTAGAATTGACTCTGATAAATGTCTGATGGTTCTGGCATTGTATTAAAAAGGAATCTGGTGGTTTCGGCACACTATGCAGGTGTCATTGGCTCTAGCTGTCTAGTCTGGTGATCCTGGCGTCATATGGAAAAGGATTTTACCAGGAAAACCTCCGGTGATCCTGGCAGTACACAGGTGGAATTAACTTTGGTAAATGTCTGGTGGTCCTGGCAATATGGGGGTGGAGTTCAATCTGGAAAACGCCTGTCGATCCTGGAAGTACTGAAATGGACGAAGTCCTGCAGACAAAATGATGGCAGGAATATTCAAAAGAGCCTGAGGTGATGTATGTAGATCATCGGTAAACGCCTTACAATTAAAAAAAAATGAAGATAAGGTCAAGATTGATTAGGGACTACTAGTATGAAAATCAGTGTTTCTGCACATAAAATAATAATAACAGTAATGGCGACCACGATGTTAATGATGACGATGGTGTGGTGACGATCATAACACTGGTAGAAGTAGTAGTAGTAGTAGTAGTAGTAGTAGTAGTACTACTACTACTACTACTACCACTACTACTAGCACCACCATCACCATCACCACCACCACTACTATATCAGATACAAGAACTACCAGCTATGATAATATTAATATACTGAGAGCAACGAACAAGGTTAGGAAAGAAAGAAGGCAGTAGTAGCAACTGAACACCACCACCAACAAAATAATAATAATGATGAGAACAAAACAGAAAGTACTAAAATGAATTATTCGTACTTCTAGAAGATATTGTCCATCACACTATGTACATTAGCCACACAGAACTTAAAATAAATAAATCGAGTGGACATAAATGAATTATTCAGTGGTGAAAAAAAAAAAACGATTGAAAACGTGAACACGGTTGTGTAAACTGGTCACAAAAACACAAACTGAACAAGAAATCACGAACAAGAAAAGCGGTAAACGTTGGACAAATCCATATCAAAATTAGATGTGAAGGATACATTCAAACCGCTAACGGTCTACGACGTGTTTCAGGCGACGCTCTGCGCTTCATGAGCGACACTATGTTCAACGCCAACAACGGTGACCGGCCCGGCGTGCCCAACATCGGCATCATCATCACCGACGGCAAGTCCAACAACCCTGCCCAGACGCAGGCTCGGGCAGATGCTGCCAGGAAGGCAGGCGCCACGCTCTTCTCTGTGGGCGTGGGTCACGGCATCTCCCGACCGGAACTGAACGCAATGGCCACAGACCCGGATGCAAGTCACGTGTTCACGGTGGACGACTTCTCCAAGCTGGCTCAGATCAAAGCGCTGTTTCAGCAGCAGGCGTGTAACGGTGAGGCGTGTGTGTGTGTGTGTGTGTGTGTGTGTGTGTGTGTGTGTGTGTGTGTGTAGGCTGTGTGTGTGTGTATGTGTGTGCGTGTGCGTGTGTGTGTGTGTGTGTGTGTGTGTGTGTGTGTGTGTGTGTGTGTGTGCAAAAATGCATGTATAATGGGCAATAGAAATGAAACCTCGACGTAATGGTACGAGTAAACTAAGAGTGAAGCTAGCAACGTTGAAAGAACAATATCAGCAAATACTTTCTCTGTAATGATGATGATGATGATGATGATGATGATGATAATGTGTGTATGTGTGAGTGTGTATGTGTGTGTGTGTGTGTGTGTGTGTGTGTGTGTGTGTGTGTGTGTGTGTGTGTGTGTGTGTGTGTGTGTGTGTGTGTGTGTGCATGCAGGAGTGTGTGTGTGTGTGTATGTGTGTGCAGGAGTGTGCGTGCGGGCGTGGGCGCAAGCGCGCTTCTAAGTTTTGTTTGAATCCGGCCACTAAGCAAATTAATTACATGTACTAGTATTAATCGCAAACTGTTGAAACACAAATAAGACCATTCATTGTCTGTTTTTTTTTCTATCTGACTCCATTCGCCCCATAATGAATGTGTGTTTGAGGTGTGTGTGGAGGGGGGGTGTGTGAATGAAGAAGCTCCGTGGCGCTTTCCATGTCATGCGCCACTCACAATGAAACATATTCTTTTAGAGTGTTGGGACTTGCATGATGTGAGACACAAACATTTTACAGCAGATTCCATGAAAATCTTGTTCAGAGATATTCCGCCTGATGCGATCTTTGAGTTCTTGACAGAGATTAACATTTTTCATCGGATCTGAGATTTTACAGTGGAAAGGTTTTTTTAAAGAAAATTTCGGGGGAGTTTTTAGATGTATTTTAAAGAGTTGTGTGAATGAATGACTTGTGAGTTGATTTTAAAGGTGGTGGCAGCCCTGATATGGCCCCTTACGGTCGGCTGGGCTGTAAGCAACATTACCTTATCTTTGGTAAAATGCAGGGAATAGAGTTTAAATCTAAAGTGAATTTAAGGTAATGCTTTTCGCAGTGTCTGCGTGAAATATCATCAAAACAAATTTATCATGAATACATGAAATATTGCCCATTTCTGATCACAGTTTCTAACTAACGGTCAAATGTGTAATATTGAAAATATTGCTGAACATGTTAATTTGGAGACTTATGGCCTTCAAGAACTTGGTGACATTTTCATGCAGGAAATGTCTTGAATGGACTTACCAAGATCTACTGTTGAGCCATGTTTACTTGTGTTACTTTTTTTGTAACTACCATTGACAATTTAAATTTAGCATAAACACTTTTGTCTCTCCTTTCTGTAGTGGGGTCATGGTTCATGTTGTTTCGTGTTTGTTTACAGCTATCCCTGCCACGCTGCCTCCATATACCCCATCTGGTACGTCTCCGTTCACGTGTTTGACTTTTTGTCAGTCTGATTGTCGGTCGGTCGGTCGGTCGGTCGGTCTGTCTGTCTGTCTGTCTCTCTCTCTTTCTCTCTCCCTCTCTCTCTGCCTCTGACTCTCTCTGTCCCTCTGTCTGTGTCTGTCTTTGTCTCTCTCTGTCACTAGTGGTCTCTTTGTATCTTTCTCTCTCTTTCTCAATAAGTGCGAGAAAAGCGAACGCGTTTGTACTTTTTATTGCGTAGTTACAGTGAATTGGTCATTTTGATTTTGATTTTCACATTACATATCCCCCTTTCCTCTTCTCTAGTATTTTTTTTCTCTGGTATTTTTTCTTTACGTCTTTGTTTCTGTTCTCCTCACTTTCTTTTTCTTTCAACAGTCACGCCTTCAGTGGACCCTTGCCCGAGACAAACTGCCGGACTGCAATGCCTACGACCTGTCTGCCTGCACGGGATACGTGCGCTGGGCTCAGGACAACTGTCCCGTGTACTGCGGGTTGTGTTGTTCCAGTGAGTTCCTCATCCACCATTCCCCTCTCTCTCTCTCTCTCTCTCTCTCTCTCTCTCTCTCTCTCTCTCTCTCTCTCCACTTCTGTCGCACATTGTCAAGACAGAGATGCTCGCTGACCAGTCTTGTTGCTTTGTTGTTCATCAGAACAATCACTGACCGAATCTGTGTTATTTGGAGACTTGTTGAGACGAAAATGCTGCTTTTCCACTGGAACTTGCTCATCAAAACCGGTTCAGCGGAAATCAGTTTTTATCAGTTCTTTGAAAGGAAACGCGCTTAGTAATTAAACAAGTAGACGGGGGAGGAGGGGGGTCGGGGAGGGGTGAGGGGGCAGGGGGGGGGGGGGGGGGGGGGGGGAGGGAAGGGGGAATGGGAGTAGCGGAGGGAAGGAGGGGCAGTGAACACAATACTTTTTTTTATGTAAAATCAGAAGGCGAATGGCCATTTTGTTGGTCATTTGTCGCCAGAGAGTTTACGGAATTGTATAGTTTTGAAGTGTAACGTTTGGAAATTGGAATTTCCGTGCTTGAGTGCAACAGCTTAAACCCGTGGGTATGTTGTAATCCTCGCATTCTTGCCGAGCCTTGTTTGACCTCGAAAAACAAAAACCTCTCACAAAGGAATTGAGACCAGCACAGTTCCTGAAAGTCTGGCAACCTGTTATTAGACAGCTCTGCTGTCCCAGCATATTCTTTGGAGTGGGGGGGGGGGGGGGGGGGGGGGGGGGGGGGGGGGGGGGGGGGGGGGCACATAGGGATTTGGGGCAAATATCCAGCGTCATCATAGATCATATTCAATTACTCGCTGCGAAGTTCCTTAGCAGTGGACACCGAGAGAGAGGAGAGAGGTGGCAGATCTCGCTCGAAGGGCGTGGAGATGACAGATCGACGTCGGACGACGCAGATTTTCTTTCCAGCCACTATGGTGACGGCGGTTTAGTTTTTGTCGCCCGAAGGACAGCTTTTGGAAATTCAGGGCGTGTCGGCGATAGACCGCTGCCTGATTACGATTACCGAGATCTGGTATAGCCACGCTTGGGTCGGAATGGTGGGCACTGCCGGTAGGGGTTGGGTTGGGGGTAGTCCTCTTGGGCCGGAGTTATTGACGAACTCAAGAAGGAAACCGTGCTGTCTAGCGACGCTCATCCAGCTTCCTCTTTAAAGCGGCCTCACATGGCACAGAACCATGGCCACGGAAGCATGAAGATAGCCGCTCTTTAGCCCTGAAGACTGGCCGGGTAGTGGGGAGCGGCGAGGACCACAGTGTGAACACCAAGTTACACGGGACCGAAACAAAGCACTGGACACCAGTACAGCAAGCAGAAAGAAATGATACGGTCGGACAATTCCCGTCCGGAACCAAGCGCGAAAATCTTGCCAGCAACCAGACATACTACCACTCCAAGATCGCTGCAGTCTTTTGCAATGGAAGAACAATGTCTTTGGCATTCCGCATATCTG
>JADBJO010004951.1:87500-92500 GCA_016801955.1 Conus betulinus
TTCATTCACATTGACATTTTCGACAGCACTGCTTCTTATAATGTACTTAGCTGAAGACAGTTCTGACATTTTCGACAGCACTGCTTCTTATAATGTACTTAGCTGAAGACAGTTCTCGATAATCGTTCAAAGGTAGAACACCACCAACCTCCCCATACGTAGCAATAGTCGGAGTGTGGACAGAAACTCCCAAAGCTAATTTATATGCTTTAGAGTCAATACTTTGTAATTTCTTCTCAAGATATTTAGGAGCAGAAAAATTAACTTCTTGGCCGTAAGTCAGCTTTGATCTAACCAAAGATGTTGCAAGAAGAGTCAAGCTTTTTGTTTCTTTACCCCAATTTTTGTCTGCTTATAATTTTAAGCAAATTTAAGCTTTTATTTAGCTTTTGATAGACTGTTTTCAATGTGAAATTTCCATGATAATTTCGATGTAAAATAGACACCTAAGAATTTTGTTATGTCTTTGAATTGTAGCTCAGCTCCGTCGATAAAGAAACTAGGTAATCTTCTGGGAGGGTCACCAGCACTAAATACCATCATGTGAGTTTTTTCAACAGATAAAGATAAACCATTCTCTGTAAAGAAAGCACTTATCTAATTCAAACTGATAACAGATCTGAATTTTTCAGTTTTCTCTTTTTGAAATAGACTTCAATTTTGCATCCAACCAAATACAAACGTCATCAGCATATTGAACAATCTTAACATTCTTTGATATCTTCTTAGAAAGATCTGATATCATAATACTGAAAAGGTAAGGAGCAATGATGGATCCTTGGGGAACTCCCATATGTAAATCTCTCTGGGAAGAATATGCATTTTCAACTCTTGTTTCAATAGTTCTACAGGAAAGAAAATCTTTTACAAACGAAAAAACATTCTCCCACAAATACCAGCTCTTTTCAGTTTAAATAACAATTGAGCGTGCCACACTTGATCGTAGGCTCGTTTAATGTCAAAAAATGTTGCCAGCACATTTTGCCTACGAGCAAAATTGGCGTTTTATATTGGTAGATAACTTTACCAAGTGATCCGTTGTAGATCTTCCCGACCTAAAACCAGCTTGATGGACTGGAATAACATTGTTTTTTTATCACAATAGTGAATTAGGCGAGCAGTTACTACAGTTTGTGTGTGTGTGTGTGTGTGTGTGTGTGTGTGTGTGTGTGTGTGTGTGTGTGTGCGTGCGTGTGTGCGTGTGTGCGTGCGTGCGTGTTATATGTGTGTGTGTGTGTGTGTGTGTGTGTGTGTGTGTGTGTGTGTGTGTGTGTGTGTACGCGCGCGCGCGTGTGTGTGCGTGTTTGTGTGTCTGTGTTTGTGAATGATAGACAAAGCCGTGTCTAGGTTACCTGTATGCGCCAGTGGTATACTCATAATCGCGTGTATGCGTGTGCTTAACGCTGCGTGCGCGTTTGACACGGTGTGTGTGTGTGTGTGTGGGTGAGTGTGTGTGTGTGTGTGTGTGTGTGTGTGTGTGTGTGTGTGTGTGTGTGTGTGTGTGTGTGTGTGTGTGTGTGTGTGTTTGCGAATGATGGATAAACCCGTATGTAGGTTACCTGCATACACAAGTCGTATAATCATAATCGTGTGTATGCATATTCTTAATGATGCATACGCGTTTAACACGGTGTGTGTGTGTGTGTGTGTCTGTTGTGTGTGTGTGTGTGTGTGTGTGTGTGTGTGTGTGTGTGTGTGTGTGTGTGTGTGTGTGTGTGTGTCTGTGTGTGTGTGTGTGTGTGTGTGTGTGTGTGTGTGTGTGTGTGTGTGTGTGTGTGTGTGTGTGTGTTCAGTCGGGCAGTGCCTGTACAAAGGAAAGTCGTACAGTCAAGGTGCACAGTGGCAGGACGGCTGTGCCTATGACTGCGAGTGCGTAGACGCCGCCACGGCCAGTACCAGTGCTACAACAAGTAGGTACCCGCCCCACCCCACCACCGCCCACTTCATATAATTGTCGTTCAAGGAATTAAGCGTGACCGCTTAACTTTCGAGGGTATTTGTATGGTCATGGTTTATTTGCATGGCAGTTAGAAAGTAGTGTATATTCCAGGTAACTATGAATTAGATTAAGAGTTAATGGTGAATTCCTATGTATGAAAAGTCTCACTAAAGAAAAGTGTTTAAGACTAGCTGCTGTGGCGTTGTGGTAAGTGACGCGGATTCCCAGTTTGGAGGTCGTGGGTTTGATTCTCTTCAGTTTCATTTCTATTTGGTGTGGTGCATTCTGGTAGCGGTACATAGTTTTGTATGCTGTGGAAGTGCTGTAATGTGGTTTCCTGTGTGCTGATCTGTCAGTGTGAACTGTCAACCCGGAAAAAAAAAATATGCGACATGTCTGTGTGATCGACTCATCTGGAATACTGTGTGCCGGGTTTCACGTGCAGGCCCCACCTACTACAACCTGCCCCCTCAGTGCACACTGGTGCAGCAGTCGGGTCAGTGCTGTCTGCAACCCGTGTGTAACTTTGATTCCACCTACCAGACCACCAGCGGTCAAAACGTGGGCAACCTCAATGGAAACAGTCAGTATTCCCTCTCCCGCCCCCACTCTCTCTCTCTCTGTCTCTGTCTCTGTCTGTGTCTGTCTGTCGGTCGGTCTGTCTGTCTCTCTGTCTCACACACACACACACACACACACACGCACGCACGCACGCACGCACGCACGCACACACGCACACACACAAAAACGCGCACACACACAAACGCACACACACATACACACACACACACACACACACACACACACACACACACACACACACACACATTGGAAATCCTTACTAAAATGCATCACGACTGTCGACACTATGTGTTAACTCTTCAAATAGCGTTTTTTGGGAAGTATAAATTTAAGTGTTCATGGTACTGCACTTCTAATAGCGTCTGCAAACACCCACACAATGGTTTTTGTCTGCTTCTATGCTAGGTGAATGGGTACGGTACAAAGCGATAGTTGGCAGTGATGTGTGCATGCACTCGTTTCATCAGAGGAGCATAACTTACCTCCCTTGTCCAGTATTTGTTCTCGAACAGTCGAAACTTCTACGCCTGTTTCAAAAGTGCGTATCACTTTCTCAGAGTTACGCTTTTCCTTTGTCACTGGTTGACTATGATGTAGGGCTTCGAATGTAGCTTCGTGGGAGAATGATGTTAATGAAAGGTGAGCGGTAATGAGAAAGAGTGAGCGAAAAAGGGGAATTGAGGGTGAGGTGGTGGCGTTGGTGGTATGACTCAAGATCTATATAATTATAGACACTGGGTCGTGGCGGAGAAGTGTTGTGTCCGGAAGGACTTTGTGAGTGAAATGATCGAAAACTCTGTGTGTGTGTGTGTGTGTGTGTGTGTGTGTGTGTGTGTGTGTGTGTGTGGAATATGATAATCGAAAAGTAAAGCTTTGGTTTATGCTCGCCTGTCCTTAACGTTATCAAAATGCCAGCATTACTTTATTTTCTAAATACAGAGTTCTAGTTCTTAAAACAAGTATCACTACATACATCAAAAAATGTTTTAGGAGAACTTGGTATTGAATCGTGCTCCGTGATTTGAATTTAATGAGAACATGACAACAACAGCAATAACAGCAGTAGCAGCAACAGCAGCAACAACAACAACACAACAATATAGCACCATCATCAGTAACAACAGCAACAAAAAGACAACAACATCAAAACAACAACAATTGTATAATAATAATCAATAGATGATAATAATAATAATAGCTATAATGATAATGATGATGATTATAATGATAATAACAACAATGATGATAATAATAATAAATGAACAATGATAACAAATAGCAGCAGCAACATTAGTAGTAGCAGTAGTGGTAGTAGTAGTAGTAATGATAACAAATAGCAGCAGCAACATTAGTAGTAGCAGTAGTAGTAGTAGTAGTACTAGTAGTAGTACCATGACAAAGATACGTGTCTGTGTATGTGTGTGTAAGCTGTACAAAGAACAAACGCACTTATATCAGAGTCAGCTTCCACAGTTTAATGTTATCTATTATCAATGTCATCAACATTATTTTAATTGTTTTCAAAATCCGCATATGTTGTTGTTGTGGCAGAGTGTATGTGTGTATAACGGCCGGAAATACTACCGGAATCGGACCAATGGACTGTTATTGGAGTGTATTATACCTATATTGATGTTGTAATTACTGATTTGTTTCGTTCTTCTCGTTATGAATATTGTGGCAGAGGTGTGTGTGTGTGTGTGTGTGTGTGTGTGTGTGTGTGTGTGTGTGTGTGTGTGTGTGTGTGTGTGAACAATGGCCAGAAATAAACTAGGGGCCCACGTGAGCTGTGACTTGGAGTGTATCATAATATTATCAATATTGATATTGTTTTGATATTTTCGTTATTGTTGCTGTGGCAGAAGTGTGTGTGTGTGTGTGTGTGTGTGTGTGTGTGTGTGTGTGTGTGTGTGTGTGTGTGTACAACGGCCAGAGATACTACCAGGGTCGTACGTGAACAGACGGCTGTGGCTTGGGGTGTATCATATCAATATAATATTGTAATTACTGGGTTTTGTTGTTGTTATTATTCTGTTTATTGTTGCTGTGGAAGAGGTGTGTGTTTGCAACGGCCAGAAGTACTACCAGGGTCTGACGCGAGCTGTGACTGGGAGTGTATTATGATATCATCAATAATGATATTGTAATTGTTAGTTTTTATTATACTCGTCGTCGTTGTGGTGGCAGAGGTGTGTGTGTACAACGGCCAGAAGTACTACCAGGGTCAGACGTGGACAGTTGGCTGCGACCTGCAGTGCATCTGTGACGACGCCGGAGTTGGTCTCTACACTTGTCAGAGCAAGTCAGTTAGAGCAATTTCTTTGCGTTTTTGTTCCCCTTTCTATTGGTTTCCGTTTCCTTTCTTTTTCTCTACCCTGTTCCTTTCGCTTTCCTGTCTTTTCTTTCTTCTCTCTTTTCTTGCTTTTTTTTTCTCTCTCTCTATTATTCTTCTCGTGCTTTGTGTCTTGTAAAATTCTTT
>JADBJO010004951.1:97500-112500 GCA_016801955.1 Conus betulinus
TTGTGTGTGTGTGTGTGTGTATGTGTGTGTGTGTGTGCAGGTGTGCGTGAGTGCGTGCGCGCGCGCGCGCACACGTGTGTATATGTATGTGTGTGTGTGTGTGTGTGTGTGTGTGTGTGTGTGTGTGTGTGTGTGTGTGTTTGGAGATTGCTGTAACGCCATTCGCTGACACTCATGCCCTGTGACACAAAGTGCTGGTGGTGGGTGACCCCAGATGTCCTGACTACTACAACCTGCCCCCTGGCTGTGCCCTGGGGCTGTGGCCGGTCAGTGCTGCAGAGCCATGCGCTGTGACTCCGGCACCATCACCGGCTCCCAGACCCTCCCCAACACCATCGGAGGCGTCCCCATGCCCTTCAGCCACCCGGTGCTCGTTCCTGGTCTGAAGCCAGGTGCCACCTTGGCTCCCGGCCTCACCCTGCCCCCCTACCTCACCCCCGCTCCAGGCCAGACTTTGCCTCCAGGGTTTGTGCCCGGCCAGACTCTAGCTCCTGGGGTGACCATACCTTGGTACCTCACTCCGGCTCCGGGAAGGACCTACGCTCCCACGCCTTACCTCGGTCTCCGTCCCGGAGTCACGATGCCGCCTGGAATGACCATCCCCTCCTACATCACCCTGGCTCCAGGGCTGACCTTCCCTCCGGGGGTGCAGCCTGGGAAGACTCTGGCTCCTGGTGTGACCGTACCCTCCTACCTGACCCCTGCCCCTGGTAGGACTTACGGTCCGGACAGCGCTCGGTATCCTGGCCTCAAGCCCGGACAAACCTTGGCCCCTGGACAACGTCTGCCCTTCTACATCACCCCGGCGCCTGGACACACCTTCGGTCCGGGTATCGTGCCTGGTCAGACGCTAGCTCCTGGCGTGACGGTCCCCGTGTACCTGACGCCCCTGCCTGGTCAGACGTACGCCCCGTTCCCCGCAGTGAACGGCAGACACCCGGGATGCTCAGCGGGTTCCAGACACCTCAGAAACTCAGTAAGCTGGGCTGCTGCTCGGGTAATGAACGCCTGCCTCTTGCCTCGTGCACACTGTCAGTCCTGAAATGCAATCTTCCTTTTTTTTTTTTTTTAAAGAGTTTCAGTTCACCGTAAAATATTGTTGCATGTGAAATGGCCCATATGATGATACTGACCAGCTTAAAAAAAATGATAGAAAAAAACTTGCCTTACAATGTGACCGTGTAAGAGAAGAGACAATGTAGCTTAAAGCCCAGCCGACCGCAAAGGCCATATCGGGGCTGGTGTCTGTACGAAATCCGCCGTGATGTCTTGGTCTTGCGTAATAGGCATTTGTGAAAATACTGCTGTTGTGAGTGCGTGTTGTTGGTGTGGGTGATCATCCATTTTGCAGTATTGTGTGTATGAAGTTCCACCCATTAGTATAATTGAGTTTGTTGTTCTAGTGCCTGTCCCCGCCTCCCTGTGGTCCTGACATATGTTAGGCTGTGTGTAACTGACAGCCATGGCTGCCCTCACGATCATGGATGTTATCAAATCCCTGGATGATGTTGTCCTCACAACCTGGATGTTGTTGTTATCCTCACAACCTGGATGTTGTTGTCCTCACAACCTGGATGTTGTTGTTATCCTCACAACCTGGATGTTGTTGTCCTCACAACCTGGATGTTGTTGTTATCCTCACAACCTGGATGTTGTTGTCCTCACAACCTGGATGTTGTCGTCCTTTAAAAACTGGGATGTTGTTGCTGTCCTTACAGTCCTAAGTGTTGGTCTTGTCCTCATAACCCTGAATGTTGTTATCTTCATAACCCCGGATGTTCTTGTCTCACAACCCTGGATGTTGTTATCCTCGGAACGCTGGATGTTGTTGTCTCACAGCCATGCCTGTTGTTAACCTCACCATTTTGGATGTTGTTATCCTGACAACCCTGGTCGTTGTTCTTATAATCCTAGCTGTTGTTATAGGCACAATTCTCAACAATGTTGTTGTCCTTACAAACCTGGATGTTGTTGTTGTCACAAACCTGGATGTTGTTGTCGTCACAACCCTGGATGTTGTTGTCGTCACAACCCTGGATGTTGTTGTCGTCACAACCTTGGATGTTGTTGTCGTCACAACCTTGGATGTTGTTATCGTCACAACCTGGATGTTGTTGTCCTCACAACCCTGGTTGTTGTTCTTATAATTCTAGCTGTTGTTATACTCACAATTCTGGATGTTGTTGCCCTTACAACTCTGGATGCTGTTGTCGTCACAATCCTGGATGTTTTTATCGTCACAACCCTGGATATTGTTGTCCTCACAACCCTGGATGTGTTGTCCTCACAACCCTGGATGTGTTGTCCTCACAACCCTGGATGTGTTGTCCTCACAACCCTGGATATTTTTGTTGTTTTCAAAACCCTTGATGCTGTTTTCCTGACAATCTTGAATATAGTTGTCCTGACGAGCATGGTTGTTGTTTTCACAATCTTTGATGATGTTGTCCTCACAGCCCTGGATGTTATTGTCCTCACAACTGGACATTGTTGACTGTGCAGGCGGCTGTGTGTACAAGAGCACCCTGTATCAGCAAGGTCAGAGATGGACAGACGGCTGTGACTTCAACTGTGTCTGTGAGGACGGCAACACTGGGCGTTACCGATGCTCGCCCAAGTCAGTACTTTTCAGGATACACTATCAACACAAGCCTAGACAAAATCCTAATCGAGTAGTCTTGGACCAGAACTGAATTCTACAGCGTCATCTTGATCAATCTTACTGATCGGCATAAAAAAAAAACAATTTCTATGGTCCTTTATGCCCTGCTCTCGTTCCACAGTTTCGATTCTTGTACGTGTCTAGTCCGTGTAAGGGGTTAGAGTACCAAAGTCCATGCTCGGGGGTATCAGCAGGTTCATTTTGAAAGGACATGGTGGCGCCCGTCAGATGGACTATGCTCCCCCACATGCTGGCTTCACAGCTAAGCAGTTATTATCATCAGTAAAGGGTACTCAGTTCGTGGTGCCCTGCGTATGTTGGATTAGAACAGACACCGCTGAAAGGGTACTCAGTTCGTGGTGCCCTGCGTATGTTGGATTAGAACAGACACCGCTGAGCGCCAAGAAATGACTCGGTAGTACTGCCGTATGTCCTCTGGCGGGCTGCCTTATGATAGCCTTCATTTCATTGATCCTAACGGACTTTTGATGCTGAGGCAATGACAGGTGTGGTTATGTACATGGCAGCTGGAAGGAATGGCGCCAGAGACCACAGACTACCACAAGGAGAGCAGGGGTGGTGGAAAACGAGAAAAAGAGAAAGAGAACTGTGTATTGCCCCCGTTGTTCTAGTGGAGGTTCAGACTGGCGGATAATAATAACCTGCTTAAAGCATCTGTCAAGAAATGAACAAACTTCCACGTTTGTGGCTCGATGCTCATAGGGGACAGCTGTGAGTTTTACCCCCTAATGTTTCGGAAGAAATGATAACAGCAAGTTCCTAGCGCAGAATTCTCTCGTAGAACAATCCAAGGCAACAAGATAGGAGACCTTGACAAAATTCTGAAAAAAAAGTTATGAGCGTTTGTATTTAGTGAATAAAAACCAATTCTTAAATAGAATGTGTGACATGTCACCTAGGACAGGATCAGTCCAAGATTTACACCTGAAAGTCCATTATTCCATCCAGTACAGTGCGTACTTCCGCCTTTAAACATCCAGTACTGTACTTCTGCCTCTATACGCGCCATCCAGAGTTTAATTTCTGCGTCTAAACGTTCTGTCCAATATCATACTTCTGTCCCTAAATTTATCCCATTTAGTATCATACTCCTGCTGTTAAACTTATTCCGTCCAATATTGTACTTTTGTCTCTAACCATCCTAGCCAGTCTTGTACTTCAACCTTTGAACTTACACCGTCCAGTACTATACATATGGCTTTTTAACTACATTACATATTTCTGCCCCTAAACTAAACTTCTTTCACATGACCCAATACAATATATATTCCTACCTTTAAATTCAGCTCACCCTGTGAAATATATTCTACTGCTCCTTTACTGATCTCATGCAACACATTTCTGCTTTAAAGTTATCCTACCCGATAAAGTTTGTTCTTCTGCCTCTAAACTTATCCCATCCAGTAAAACTTCTGCCTCTAAACTTTCCCATCAAATGCAGAATGTATTTCTGATTCTGTCACCAGTTAGTTATGACAACTAACTCTCATCCATCTAAAGCGGTGTGTGTCTCTGCCTCTAAACTTACCATTCAGTAAATGACATGCATCTTCTTTTTTCTTTTTTTTTTAAATCTTCTTTTTCTCAGATCTGATTTGGTCTCACTTGAGATTGCAGGCGCGAGCTCGTGCGTAAGCGTGTGTGTGCGCATGCATATCTCTGTGTGTGTGTGTGTGTGTGTGTGTGTGTGTGCGTGTGTGTGTGTGTGTGTGTGTGTGTGTGTGTGTGTGTGTGTGTGTGTGTTGTGTGTAACGGTTATAGGCGGGACCATGTATGTCGATGTGTTTATGTGTATCTGACTGGGATGAAGGGTTAGGGAAAGGAGGGGTGACAGGGCAGGAGGGTGGCATGAGAGGGGGTGGGGGTGGAGGGTAAGGGGTGTAACAACAGGGGCGTGCACATCGACACTTCTATCTGAGTGCAAATGTTCGAACATATTTTTGTCTCGTGTTGTAAAAAAATCTTAAGTCATAGAAACCATTACTAAATGTACCATTATTAGTAGTAGTTTTTTATTATCATCATCATCATTACTACCACCACCACCACCACCACCACACCACCACCACTACTACTACTACTACTACTACTACTACTACTACTACTACTACTACTATTACATTATTTCATTATTATTGTTATTATTGTTATTTATTATCATCATCATCATCATCATCATCATCATCATAATTATTATGAATCATTATTTTTTTTGTTGTAACATTATTATCATATATTCTTCTTTGTAATCATCATCATTGTTGTTATTATTGTTGTTGTCGTTATTGTCGTTGTTGTTATTGACACCATTACAACATAGAAAGCAATATAGCAGGGAAGTGGTTTGAAGTGGCACGAAGCAGAGGAAATTTTCTGTTCAGTCCTCGCGCTGTCCAAGCCAGCTCTTGATGACACAAAGCTGTCCTGAATTAGCTGATTTTTGCTACAGTGATATTGCTGTGTGTGCTATCTCTTGGCCTGGGGAATCTCCTCATCCCACTGATGCATTTTTATGCGGATAGTGTTGGTCCGGTTCCATTGACGATGTTTATGATAATTACTTATACATATTGATTGGGATTGACAGAGATGTATTTTGGAAAAAAGATTATGTTCGATTTCCCTTTTTGTATTTAACAGCAAGATTAAATAAAAAGAATAGTAGTAAGTTAAATTTTACTCACGTTGATTATAACGTTGACTGAGGTTATTTTTTACCCGCACAGATTGACCATAGAGTGGAAGATTGCTGAAAGATCATGGACGTTCAATTTTTAATGGAGATATTCAATCCAAATTTGAGCCAAATATTCAGTGTTGAAATCGTAGCTTTTCCCAAATGTTTCATTAAAATGATAGGACGTATACCTATATTTTTCGAGACTTCTCTTTTTTGTGTAAACCTTGCAGAACAACATATTATAAGGCTGGTACTTTCATCTTGTTTATTTTTCAGATGCCTCGCCTTCCCCAACCTGGACCCCAAGTGCAGTCTTCAGGACGACCCCAACGACCCTTGTTGTAAGACCCCCACCTGTCCAGCCGGGGTCACAGTGGTGCCCTCCATTGGCAAAGCGGTCACGGGCTTCTCTCCAGCCAACTACCCCAACGGTGGGGGCACAGTCGGCGGAGGTACACCGGAGGGGTTGGAGGTTCGATCCCAGGCGTTTCCGGTTCAGGAACACGTGAGTATTGTTTTGAAGGTAGAAAGTGTGAACGGGAATCCAAAAGTGTAACCAAGTGGATTTTGAAAACACCTTTGAAAGAAGCCGAGAGACAAATCAAAAGAAGATTGACACAATTGAACTGTCACAAAACATATGTATTATGTCTGTAAAACAAGCATTGGCTGTTAGTATGTGGGATTTGAACTTTTGTGGTTTCATCATACATATCATGTTGTCCATTATAACAACTTATTTCCAGAAAAATATTGAAAAATTGATGTGTGACCCAAAACACATTTGTTGCCACCTTCAGCTGTTTTAAAATGTACAATTAGCTATTGTATGTATTGAGATATATTATGCAGATCTTACTGGTTACATTTGTTTTGCTAGAATTTATATCATTCGCCAGTCTAGGATGGTCTAGGTCTTGTATGACAGTAGAAAACCTAGCAGGTGGCCTACCAACAGCAGACAGTTTTGGTAGAACTCTTCATCTTTTCATTCTTTGGAACGAAATTTGTGGTTCACTTATAAGAGTATGCATGTCTGTGCGTACGCGTATGCGCATTTTTAATCCTATCATTTAAGTAGTGGAATTCCATTTTTGTTGGAAGATAATGTGCAAACTATCTGCTGTAGGTAGGCCACCTGCTAGGTGGCACACGCACATGCACGCACACACACACACACACACACACACACACACACACACACACACACACACACACACACACACACACACAGAATAGAAAAAATGGCACAAATTCGCACAGCTGAGTTATGGTGGCTTCCTTTTCTGTTTATGTTGTTAGTTAGCAGCAGTAGTAGTAGTAGTAGTAGTAGTAGTAGTAGTAGTAGTAGTAGTAGTAGTAGTAGTAGTAGTAGTAGCAGCAGCAGCAGCAGCAGCAGCAGCAGCAGCAGCAGCAGCAGCAGCAGCAGCAGCAGCAGCAGCAGCAGCAGCAGCAGTAGTAGTAGTAGCAGCAGCAGCAGCAGCAGCAGTAGTTATCATTATTGTTATTACTAATCTTTTTTTTTTTTTTTTTTTTTTTGCTTGGCCTCCTAATATTGACCGTTGTATTATTGGTGTGTGGCCAGCGGGCTGTGTCTACAAGAACCACACGTACAGTAAAGGCGCCACGTGGTATGACGGCTGCCAGTACTTCTGCCAGTGCCAGGACGACCAGACCGGCTTCTTCACCTGCACTGACGTGTAAGTCTGCAGCTAAACGCACGCCTGACCTAGGCCCTGAAAAGCACGGTAATCATGTAGTGAGAGGTCCCTGCTGGGATGCTGAGGGTTCTTTCCGTACAAAATGTGTCCCTGCCTTCTTCTAGATATGTAGGTTCTGTACTAAATTCCTCTTATTCTTTTTTTTTTTTTTTTTTTTTTGTTCCTTCTTCGCCTTATTTTTGGAGTTATTATTCTGCCCTATGCTCAGCAGTCTGTGCTTAGACCGTACATAGTCTGTCTGGTGCGCAGGATACATGGTGTTGACTATAGAGTTCGTGTACATTTCATCCATACGATCGGCTTACAGGTCTTTAGGAAATGATATGTCTTTACTGTGCCCACTGTTTTTCAGTCTTCATGATCCGTTTTCCTTCCTGTCTGTGTTCCAGAGAGCATTGCATCTTTTTTTTTTAATGTTGGTAGTTGTTGTAAACTGGAAATTAGCCTTCGTTAGGACACAGTTAGTGCATATATTTCAGGTCCCAAAATGATCAGCAGATTGGTCATGGGCCCTGAGCAGAAGAGGAAGAAGAAGAAGAAGAAGAAGAAGAAGCAGAGGAACAACAACAACAACAACAAGGAGGAGAGGAGACAACAACAGCAACATCAAGAAAGACTAGAACAAGAATAACAAGAACAAGAAGATCAAAAACAAGAAAAACGAGAAGACGGTTCAGAGTGGACGATAACTGTTCATACTGAAGTCATTTCCCCGTAGGAAGTATTAATTAATGGATTTTTGTTGCATTTTTTTCCCCACAAACTTTCTGCTTAAAGTGGAGGAAACAAATAACGCGGTGACTGGCTGGCACTGTGAGCATGGCGGAGTATTGATGCTATGGATTTCCAGTCTGATCAGGGACGGAAGAATTTGAATTTGAAGTCACCGCACAAGTATCAACGCGGAGAGAAAACTGATGAACACTAAGCCACCCACAAAAACAGAGTGTGAACAGCTACAGAACTTGGTTTGTTTTTTTCTAAAATGGCATTCACTGAGGAGGACTGAGATGTCGTTGTGGTAAACAGGCCTCCGACAGGAGGCTGCGAACACCTGATGTATCAGTATTCGAGTTCTTGCTGTGCAAATGGCTTTTCATTTTTTATCAGAGACAACAAGGAAGCGATGAACTACGTTTCCTTTCAGGACACTGTTCTCTCTCTCTCTCTCTCTCTCTGACAATACTGTTGATGATGATGATGATAGGATTTAATGCATAGGATAATAATCACTAAGTCTGCAACCTTTTCCCTGCCGTGAATTGTAGCTTTTGAGAAACTCACTGAGCAGTTGGAAGCCATTGTCAATAGATAAATTAATAAATAGTAAATAAACAGATAAACAAATAGGTAGGAAATACATAAAGAAATGAATAGATAAACAGATGAAGAAACATAAATGAATAAATAAATGAATAAGTACAACATACATTCATACATACATACATAAATCAATAGATAAATAGATGAAATAAATAAATAAGTAAGTAAATAGATAAGTACAAAGATTAATAAATAAATAAATAAAAGTGAAGGAAAAGGGAACAAATCTATCATCTGTGTGTGGCAGTTGCCCCCACTACCAGAATCTGCCGCCCCAGTGCCGACTGGTGACAGACATCGACAACGACTGTTGCCAGAAGTACATCTGCGATGTCCCCGTCAGCACCTCCTCCCCCGGTGTGGGGCAGGGAGGTGTCGCCACCCCGGCCACCGGTGTGGGTCAGTGACGCCATGTTTTTGTTTTTGTTTTTTGTTTTTTTTTCTTTCCCTTTGAGCAGATCAGGTTTTAATGTAATGGGTTTCCTACTCAAAGCCCACAGGGTGATGTCCCTTTAAGAGTCAATCTTCCAGTCAAATGTTCAGGCTGAATCAGTTGAAACGCATGGCATCGTGTGGATTAAATTAACGCTTGAAGACCGTGTACAATACTTTTTTTTTTTAATCGAAATTCATTTTTATCACCAATGCAAAGAAAACTTGAGGGGGAAAATATATGAGCAGTGAAAATAAAGCGAGTGTGAAAAATAGAGGGCCCCCCAAAACTTCACAATGTATTTCAAGAGGAGCCTGCTCCCTCCCACCTCTATTCTCTCAGTAATCTGCCCCTGGATTTGATTACATAATATTTTACAGCTTAGGGAGTATTCTGGTCTTTTCAGTGTTTGTGTGTCAAAATAAGTTTTTATTAAATGGCGACTGTACACATCATACCATATAAATGCAATAGTCGGAGAATGCATTCCAAACCTAGTCATTAAACATGTACATTGCAATCTAAAACAATTTGTCAGTCATAAGGCATTTTTTCCAGTTTAATATGTGTAAATTTGTTTTACAAACTGAATGAAGTTTGTTGGTAAAGACTTCATAAAAACGTCGTTCACAGATGTCCCACCTGATGTGATTTTTGGATTTCTGAAAATGATCAACATTTTTTCATCAGAGCTAAGATTTTTTACGGAAGAAAGATTTTTAACGAAATTTCCGGTGTGTTGTTAGAAGGTGTATTTAAAAGGGTTCTGCAACGCTATGACAACCCTGATATGACTCTTTGCGGTTGTCTGGGCTATAAGCAACATTCTCTCTCTCTCTCTCTCTCTCTCTCTCTCTCTCTCTCTCTCTCTCTCTCTCTCTCTCTCTCTCTTGCTGTGTGTGTGGCAGACTATTGTGTGTATAACGGGCGGTACTACCTGCAAGGGGAGGAGTGGCAGGACGGGTGTTCACAGGTGTGTCGCTGTGAAGACGCCAGTCATCAATTCTACCAGTGTTCTGCCAGGTACTCTCTGTGTGTGTGTGTGTGTGTGTGTGCGCGCGCGCGCGCGCGTGTCGCACATGTGTGCGTGCGTGTGTGTGCGTGCGTGTGTTTTTGTGTGTATGTGTTTGAAATTGTGATTAAGGGGCTCAGAGGTGGGCATGATTTGTGTTCATCTTTCAGTGCATGTGAGAATGCCAGGGAAAAAAAGAGATTAAAAACAAATCAGTAAGATTTGAAATTAACATGTACATGTGTTCATGCAAAAGAAAACCGTTGCAGAAATAACCCATGTGAATACAATGAATGCAAAATAACACACAGGAAATTAAATTGCCAAGAAGCAACCAATGAGATGTCCAGTGTCCCAGGTCGTCGCCTGTGCAGACCTGTTACTGCCTGACCCAGTTTCCTGTGCTCCCAGGACGTCAAGTATGTACTTTAAAAACATGTGGTCTATGCAGCCTTCAGTGGGTTAAGGAAATATCCAGCAGGCATAGAGACGCCTGGTGAAGAGACGGGCACCTCACTCCTTTTCCCTGTTACCCGCTTAGATGCCTTGATGGATGCTGCGACCTTCAACATCCCTACTGCTCCTGACTTATACAGATTCATTCAGTGTGGTACTAAATTCTTACATTGGATGGTTCCCCAGGTGCCCCACCTACACCAACGTGCCCTGGGCTGTCGCCTGGTGCCGGACCCCAAGGACCCCCAGTGCTGCAAGATGCCGGAGTGTGACTCGGCCACGGGCCAGCCAGGGTCCAGTCTGACGGGCCTGCAGACTCCTCTGGGCTTCATCGGAACCTACACCGGCACTGGCCGACCCTCGGGTGCCAACATTGGCTCCACCGGGTACAGAGGTGGGTGCTGAAGACTATGATTTTGTAAGGGCACCAAAATATTTAAGCCACATCCAGTTTTTTTTAAATAGGTATCAAAGGTAAGTCTTCAAACCGAGGTCCCATGTGTAAACACTTGCATGAAAAAGATCTTGCTCGCAGGTTGAATACCACTCCATCTTTCGGACAAGAGTAGATCATCGTTTACCGGTAGGATGGATTGCACAAAATGAAGAACACATGCACAATGATGTAGTGTTTTGACGTCGTTCCCGAAGACGTGAGCTACCTTGATGGTGGGTTAAGACTGTTGTATACACAAAGATTTCACCAATGGTGCTCAGAGTTCCAGCCAAAACAAAGGGAGAGAAAAAAAAAAGCAGAGCGTTTTATATTTTTTGCAACACTTTCTGATGATTCCCTCAAAGTGTAGTTTATTAACTGGTAGATCGTTACACGAAATTATGAGAGAAAAAAAAAAAACCAAAATGTAAATATAAAGGTGACGAGTACAGAAGATTTTTGCCAGTAGTAAACTTTGTTCTGGACATCTTATAATTTATATGAAAGTTGTCCGTGTCCACTACTGTGTACCAGTTACGACTGTAAGCATCAGACAAGCACTTTTGGATTTGACTGTTGCCAGCTGCCTGCATCTACAAGGGTCAAATCTACACCCCCAAGGACAGACGTGGCATGATGGCTGCGACAAAGACTGCGAGTGCACCAATGCTCAGAATGGAGTCTACACCTGCACTGACAGGTAGGGTAGGGGTATGCAGTGTTTCTGTGCCTGTATCTGTAATAAATGCCAGTGCGTTTGCACTAAGACGTGGGGGTGCAAAGGGCACACTTGTACTGACATGTATCAGTGTGTACATTTACATCTGTACTGATATATAGATGGCTGTGTAGGTTGTTGTCTCCATGATACATTGGCTGTTTCAGGATTATAGTTTGTCTTAGGAAAGGAAGCAGGTAAAAGGTATGGCGAGGTTTAAGGTTTAAAGTGGGGGCGCGGGGGGTGTTTTATTTAGGACTCTTACTTCACAACCAGAATGAAAAACAAGAAGTTTTCTTCACCCTCCTTCATCCAAGCAGGAAGGCAAGTGTACCTTTCCTATCATACCAGCCAGAGATCGAAGGAGACGGGGATAAGTATCTTTGCCTTTCACAGTATACGATTTCATTGCACATACTGAAAGCACCGGTCACTTCCTGTTGATCGAACCAGCTCTCTGCCGCGTGCTCTCTCTGTTGGCTGACTGTCATACCTGGCCATTGTTAAAGTCAAAGCGTCATGTTTGAAGCATAACGTGCTGGTAAAGGCTTTGTGCAAGCAGCGAACCTACCTCTTTGAACAACAGACTACAAGAAGCTTTCATGCATGCTTCCCTAAGAGAGCAGCCCAGCATTTTCAACACTTCTTTTGTGGCGCACGGTGATGTGGTGCCCGGAAGTGGCTAATGGCCTGAACAGGACTCCCACAAAGGCAAATAGAAGGAAAACGAGGCAAGACACACCTACCGGGTCCCTTTTACGCAGTTGCATCAACATACAACAGTATTTGTCCGATATTACTGTTGTGAAAAGACGTTAAATTGAAGACCAATACAAAATTTTATCAACAGAACAAAGGTTCAGTTAGAAGCCTTGATTAACCAGCAAGTGTGTTTCTTGCGTGTTCCTTCTGGCTTAGCTTCAATGTACTCACTGCTCTGTATTGTGTGAGCTTCTTTGGGATGGTATTTCTCCTAGAAAAAAAAAACTGCTGTATGACTTTGGCCTTAGAACACAATGTCAGCACATGGTAACCCATTGCAAACCCATGTGCACAGGTGTCAGCGCACAATTTCGCCACCTGGTAACCCCTACAAACCATGTGCACAGGTGCCAGTGCACAACATCACCACCTGTTAATCCTTATAAACCCATTTGCGCAGGTGCCAACGCACAATATCACCACCTGGTAATCCCTATAAACCATGTGCACAGGTGCCAGCGCACAATGTCGCCTTCAGGTAACCCCTTAGAAACCCATGTGCATAGGTGTCAGCTTATAATATCACCACCTGATAACCCCTAGAAACCCATGTGAACAGATGTCAGCGCACACTATCACTGCCTGGTAACCCGTAGAAACCCATGCGAACAGATGTCAGCGCACAATATCACTGCCTGGTAACCCCTAGAAACCCATGTGAACAGGTTTGAGCGCACAATATCACTGCCTGGTAACCCGTAGAAACCCATGTGAACATGTGACAGTGCACAATACACGGCTGGTAACCCCTAGAAAACCATGTGAACAGGTGACAGCGCACAATATCACTGCCTGATAACCCCTAGAAACCCATGTGAACAGGTGTCAGCGCACAATATCACTGCCTGATAACCCGTAGAAACCCATGTGAACAGGTGACAGCGCACAATATCACTGGCTGGTAACCCCCAGAAAACCCATGTGAACAGGTGCCAGAGCAAAATATCACCATCAGGTAACCCCTTAGAAACCCATGTGCATAGGTGTCAGCTTACAATGTCACCGCCTGGTAACCCCTAGAGACCCATATGAACAGGTGTCAGCGCACAGTATCACCACCTGGTACCCTCTATAAATCCAGGTGCACAGGTGTCAGCGCGCAATGTCACCACGTGTTAACCCCTAGAAACCCATGTGAACAGGTGTCAGCGCACAATGTCACCACGTGGTAACCCCTAGAGACCCATGTGAACAGGTGTCAGCGCACAATGTCACCACGTGGTAACCCCTAGAGACCCATGTGAACAGGTGTCAGCGCACAATATCACCACGTGGTAACACCTAGAGACCCACGTGAACAGGTGTCAGCGCACAAGATCACTGCACGTAAACCCTATAAACCATGTGCACAGGTGCCAGCGCACAATGCCTCCATCAGTTAACCCCATAGAAACCCATGTGCTTAGGTGTCAGCTTACAATATCGCCACCTGGTAAATCCCTAGAAACCTATGTGCATAGGTGTAAGACACGATATCACCACCTGGTAACCCCTAGAAACCCATGTGAACAGGTGTCAGCACACAATATCACCACCTGGTAACCCGTAGAGATCCACGTGAACAGGTGTCAGCGCACAAAATCACTACACGTAAACCCTATAAACTATGTGCACAGGTGCCAGCGCACAAGATCACCACCTGGTAACCCCAATAAACCATGTAAATAGGTGCCAGCGCACAATATTACCACCTGGTAATCCCTGTAAACCCAGTTGCACAGGTACCAGCGCACAATATCACCACCTGGTAAGCCCTATAAACCCATGTGCACAGGTGTCTGAGCACATCACCACGTGAGAACCCCTATAAACGCATGTACACAGGTGTCAGCGCACAATTTCACCACCTGGTAACCCCTATAAACCATGTGCACAGGTGTCAGCGCACAATTTCACCACCTGGTAACCCCTTCAAACCCATGTAGCTGTACACCAACAATTAATGCGCGAAGGCCTTGATTAAGGGGTCGAGTATTAATGGACTGGCGCAACTGGATTTTTTGAGGATTTTTTTTTTTATTGTGTCTGAAAGTTGATTCTCCTCATTTCCTTTCATATGACTATCAAGGTACAAGCTAGACAGATTAAAACCAAAGGGATAGGATCATCTTGTGCTCTTGCAGCTGGCGCAAGGTAGGGTCACGGGTGAGTGCAAAGGCCTGAAACGTGTGTCAACTAAGGGGAAGGTCACGTATTCGAAGACTGTTTTTTTTTTTATTATTTTTATTTCATCGGTGAAGATCCCCCCAAACAAGGGAAAATAATTGGTGGGGGGTTTTTTTTTTTTTTTGTTTGTTTGTTTGTTTTTTGAGAAAGTATCAATTTAATATCAAATGCTGGTTCACCATGGTAGGCCTTAAAACGCTTGCATGGATTACACAGTGTTTTAGTGCAAAATCCTAATTGTGGAGTGTGGCCTGTGCACAGGTGTCAGCGTTTCGCCGCCCTGCCCACCGGCTGTTCTCTTGTCACCGACCCCAGGGACCAGTGCTGCCAGAAGGCGGAGTGCCTGCCCCAGAGTACCGGCCCTTGCCGTGACGTCAAGAACAACTGCCACGCCTACGGCAGGTACGCCTGCCAGGCCCCCTACACTGCCTGGGCCCAGGACAACTGCGCTGCCTACTGTGGATTCTGTGGTGAGAGGGACTGCTGTGTGTACTACGTTCTTGTTTGTTTTACCAGCACAAAAATGTGTGTGACTCCTCAGGTGATAGGATACCGGAGTTGTTGTCGAGCGGAGCCTAGGTGAGTGTCCTCCTCTTGAGGGCCAGCGCCA
>JADBJO010004951.1:117500-157500 GCA_016801955.1 Conus betulinus
GCATGAAGAAAAAAAAAAAAAACACCCGAAAGGTGCTGGGGAGGACCCAGAGAAGCACTGTCTTCACCTGCCTTTAGAGCAGTCCTGTACCACCCTTGGAGGCCTGCGCTGTGTTGGCACAGACATGCCAACACACAGTAACACAAACCCGTACGTTTGCACACCACATACTCACACACATGCTCAAAATGTTGCATGGTATGTACATTCTCCTGTCTTGAATCACACTACCCACAAACATGTACACAATCTCTTTCTCGAGAACTTGATCAAAATTACATAGGAACCAGACTTGCACTTTTTGTTCCTCCCAGTATGCATATACCAGTACAGAGAAAGATAGAGGTATATACATGTGAGATGGGAATGGAGGGTTTGGTGTGTGTGTGTGTGTGTGTGTGTGTGTGTGTGTGTCCAAGCCATATGAACAATTTTGAAACTGTTGGATGACAAGATGCCATATACGTTGAAAATTCAACAGGAAAAAGAACTGAAAGGGGATGGCAAGTGTGATAATCACAAAAAAAAAAAAAAAAAACACTGCCATGAGCTGTTCCTCCTACTGTTTATTTGTATGATGCAAGATTTTGTGAACTCTACCGTGAAACTGAAGGGCAGTTATATGAACAATGTTTTTTATACAGACTTTCACTCATTTTATCCTATGGTGTTGTAGTGTTGAGCTGTACAGTTTTAATTCATTTATATTTCACAGATAGATTTTTGAGTTGGTAACATAGAACAATTCTGTTTTGAAAATACCATCTTTACATATTGTCTGTTGAACTGAAGGTTTATTTGAAAACTGAAAATGTTTGGTCTATGCGTGCAGGTGTTTTCTTTTATTAACTTAACAGAACAGTTCTTTGACGCTTTTAGATCTTGTCTCCAGTTTGAGGACTTAATACGACATTAATGGTCAGGTAGAAAATAAGCTTTCGATATGATCACTCTGTGTATGTGTGTATGCATTCTCTTTCTGCACTCCAGATGTGTAGAGTATCAGAATCTGCCGGCAGGCTGCACACTGCAGAAGGCCCCCAATGAATGCTGTGCTCGACCTGTGTGCTCTCAGACTGTTGTCTCTGGTAAGCGTTGGCCTGATGACAATTTTTCTCATTCTTTTTTTGGTCTATCACTCATTCTTTCAAATGATCTGTGGTCTACAGAAGGCATAGGAATGCGTTTGTGTGTGCATGTGTGAATGCATACATGTGCACATGTGCATGCTCCACTTTGACTGACTTCATTTCTGTTCTAAAAAGTAATGTTTCAGGATTCAACATTTGATTTTAACTTTTTGAATTGATTATGGCCTTCATGTTCACTTTGGCTGTAAACAATGTGATAGATTGAACAGAAGTGAAGTGGACTTTAGACAAGCAACTGAACAGATTTATACACAGCCTGGTTTGTCAATCCTTTTATGCATACAAGATTCTTCTGATCCATTGATTCACTGTGGGGTTGCAGGTCAGACCAGTGGATGTCTGTACAAAGGACAGGTGTACCAAGCTGGTGCGCAGTGGAATGATGGTTGCGAGTACAAGTGTACCTGTGTAGATGGTAGCTCAGGCCAGTTCCAATGCACTGCTAGGTAAGTGATGGAGTGAGTGGTAAAAGCGGTTTGCATCTGTCTCTTTCTCTATAATTATATACCGTCATTCAGTTGAAGATTAGAGGTACCGTCATCAAAAGATGGAAATTGTCATCTTTCTTTTGAAAATACATTTAATATTGTAAAGGAAAATACAATATCTGATAAGGAAGGTGAATACAAATGAATGAAAATCACCAGTTGTGACAGTACGAAATAATGGCATACACATCTTGAACAAGTCTGGGCTAAAATGCATAGGCTTATACTGTAAGATGACAGGGCAGTCTAGGAAAGGTGGACTTGCTTTGAACTATGCTTTGCTGACAGTGTGTGTATGACAGAAGAGAGCAAGGTGGAGACGGCCTTCCTTTGACTTTCAACTGTGCCCCCTCCCCTCACTTAACACATTTTTGCTGACTGCCTTCCCTTCATCACACTTGGAATGACTCCAGATATGTAATGACTTCTCTTGTTTTAACCTTTGCCATCCATCACTTAAAAAGTTTGCTCGCCATACAATGTGGGTCTCCAAGGACCCACGCTTTTTGTGTAGGACCAAAGCTTCTTTCTGTACCTATAGGGTCTCCAGGACCCATGCTTTTTGTATAGGCCCAAAGCCTTTCTTTACCTTTAGGGACTCCAAGGACCCATTGTTTTTGTATAGGACCAAAGCTTTTCAATACCTATAGGTCTCCAAGGACCCATGCTTTTTTTTGTATAGTACCAAAGCCTTTCCATACCTATAGGGTCTCCAAGGACCCATTCTATTTGTATAGGACCAAAGCCTTTCTGTACCTATAGGGTCTCCAGGACCCATGCTTTTTGTATAAGACCAAAGCCTTTCTATACTTATAGGGTCGCCAAGGACCCAAGCTTTTTGTATAGGACCAAAGCCTTTCCATACCTATAGGTCTCCAAGGACCCATGCTTGTTGTATAGGACCAAAGCCTATCTGTACCTATAGGGCCTCCAAGGACCCATGCTTTGTGTATAGGACCAAAGCCTTTCTGTACCTATAGGGTCTCCAAGGACCCATGCTTTGTGTATAGGACCAAAGCCTTTTCATACCTATTGGTCTCCAAGGACCCATGCTTTTTGTATAGGACCAAAGCCTATCTGTACCTATAGGGCCTCCAAGGACCCATGCTTTTTGTATAGGACCTAAGCCTTTCTGTACCTATAGGACCTCAAGGACCCATGCTTTTGTATAGGACCAAAGCTTTTCTGTACTTATAGTTTCCAAGGGTCCACATTTTTTCTGAAGGACCAGAAGCCTTGCTGTGCACATGAGCCTCCAAGGGACTCATATTTTTACTGAAGGATCAAAGTCTTGCCATGGGTTTTGTTTCGATTCACTCTTGCTTGTTTGACAAAAACAGTTTTGGTATGGATGTGGGGTCATGCTATTCTTAAGTCCTAAATTTTTTGTGGAGGAAAACTGACTGATATTCAATGAAATGATGACTCTGGGTTTTTTAAAACCCATGATGTATGGCAAACGTTAAAACTGCAGCAACTCCAAAAACACTAAACTTAAACCCTGTTTGAAATACTTGACAGCACCTCTAAAAATACTTGCTCTCATCAAGTGAATTCACTACTGCCATTAACAAGTCAGTTATACATGTTATTTCTAAGTGAGCCTTGGAGCTATTTTGAATCAGACTGCATTTTTTTATCAGTGCAATAAAGTTTGGATTAGTTTATGTCACCATGAGCGACTCATAACTTAGATATGCTCAACAACGTTGATTTCAGTAGACAGAATATGACTGAGGCAGAGATAAGTAGAGAATATAAGAAACAATTGTGAAAGAATCTTGTTATGATACTGACTGGACCAGAACAATGGCATGATACCAAGTGTGCTTTAAATTTGAAATATGTAAGTAATGTTTGGCTGGTATGCAGTGTGTAAGTATATACTACTGCCACAGAATTGCATACTGAATGGGTACAAAATATACAACTTTCATTTTGTTGCAGTCACAGAGGGAAATTGATAAAGTTTTGATATTATTTGGTAATTTTAACTGTGGAAACAAGGAGGCCTGTATACTTCACTGATTTCATGAGGCTCCACTTGCTGGACTCGACATAAAATCATGAACCAGTTTGCTACATTTGATACTGTCTATCATGTGTGTGTGCGTGCGTGAATGTTTTTGGTTTGTGAACACAAACACCCAGAGAGGATGGTTGTGTATACGGAGGGAGTGGGGTAGGGTGGTTGTGTTGGTGCTGATGGTCAGTTTGGTACATAGCCCTTTTGGGGCTGGAGGAACAGGGAGGGAGTAATACACAAGAGGATATAGTTGAAATGACTATGCAGATCACAGATGGCATTTGCGTTTCTGTGCACTTCTCCCTGTATCTTTATTTCCACACATGTGCAAATTTTTGTTCTTATCACGCTTGTGTTTGCAATTCTGCACTTAATGTCATCATGGCCAGGTGTGTTGATGGGGCAAAACAAAAACAAAAAAAAGTAAAAAAGAAAGCATGATGTATGCTGTTGTTACAGATGTGCCCAGTGGAATCTGCCAGCAGCTTGCCATCTGGAGCAGCCCACAGCGGGTAAATGTTGCCCCACCCCAAGTTGCCCTGCCGGCTACACCATCACTTATCCACCTGGCTATACGGAGGAGTAGCTAGCTCTGACTGTAGACTGCTCAATAGCTGTCTGATTCTCTTACCTGCTGTCTATATAGCCTCAAACATGTTGATCTTGAGTTTTTGTACAGATGATTATTCTTATTCTCCACTGGAAGGTCATTCTTGAGGCTTCTTTCAACCCCCCCCCCCCCCCCCCCCCAAAGATGTTCTTATGTTATCATTATTTTATTTAAAGTCACAGTTTTGACACAACGTTCAATAAAGATTCCTTCCTACAAGTCTTTTTTTTTCTTTCTTGTTTGGGCCATCGCCTCATCTTTGCACACTCTCAGTGGCTCCCTGAAATCTCATTCCTGCTGTATGCTACACAGCCACACCATTGGCACACTGCTGTTCATGTCAGGTTTTCAGAAGATAACCACTTGAACAGACTGAAATGCCTTGAAGTCACTTTGTTGGAGTTCAGTGGTGTCTGCTGTCATTCAACACAGCACAGCACTTACTAAACTCCTTGTTGACAATAGTTGCTTGTCATGGAGTCGGAATGAACTGCTCCAGAGGAAAAAGGCCACCACTACATTCACCCAACAAGCCTTCATGAACTTCCCAAATTAAAAACTTAAAATGATGTTAATGGAGCCCTTCTGTTCCAATACATGACAGGGCTCTTATCTACATAACCCTCAGAGATTTGTAAACAAAAAGTTTGAAAGAGAAGAACAGACCTAAGTAATAGTGATTTGATAAAAAAAAGACCCAAACAATGTGTCAGCAGTGATTTCCCTTTATTACTCATAGGCAGTAATCATGTCAACACCAAAAATGTCATTCCTAACCTCAGAGCTGCCAAGGCCTCAAAAGCACAGTGTAGCATTTTGACATTTTAAGTGTAGCATTCTGAATTAAAGCTAGCACCCGTATGCAATATCACAAGAGCACTTACAGTCACACTTCGCATCACACTCGACATGATGGTGGACTAGGAAAAAACAGTTCTAACTAGTAACAGTATGGTTTTGATCTGACCTACAAAAAATCAAACTGGCCAACAATGAAAGGAACCTGTAAGGCGGCAAACTTGTGATCATCTTGAGTGATTTTTCTCCTTCTATTTCTTCCTATCCTCATAGAACTAGGCAATTTTTTTTAGAAATAAGTCTGCAGTTAAAAAACCCATCTTGCCTCCGTTCAGTTCAGGCACATGCTAAGTCTGTGCGATGCTTATTTTTCTAATTTTTGGTTTAAGGTGACACAAAGCATAGCAGTTGCAATGGAAAAAGTAAAGCACTTAGCAGCACTGTAACATTTTCTCACCTCACCATTCTTATGAGCCATCAGTCCACGCCTTTTCTTTCATCAGGTACATGACCTATACTCCATTTTCCTGATATTTTGTATCCCACTCATGCCTCTTGCTCTTCCACTTTCTTTCCATCTCATGCTTCAATTACTTGCTACTATATGCTAGTCTTGCATTTCACTCCTCTTCCCTGCTGTCAGAACAAGAAAGGTTCATCCATGCAAGCATCTTGCGCATTGGTGCAATTATGTCACTGCTTTAACTATTTTTTTTGCTAACATATTTTCTAAATGAAATACAGAGTACATGCACATAACAATATACCAGAACACACAATTACCATACTTATTATTTGAACAATTTCATATGACCTAAATTTTTCCATGCAATGAGTACATTTCCCACATTACCTTTCCATCAATACATTCTGCAGTTACAAACATAATACAACATTACATACTTGTTCATGCTGGACAAGAATACTGTGTAAATCAACATGAAACGGTGATTTTCACATCATAATCACAAAACAAGACCTCAATCCATTTTAATTAAACTCTTTGGAAATGAACACATACATAAAGAACATGTTGGAGACAAACTGAATTAAGGTAATGTGTGAGCGCTGTATCATGTAAGTCTGCAGTATATTCAATACTTCATCAGGATGGAGACATGTTAAGAACAAACTGACCCAATTGCCCCTTGAAGGTCACCTCCAAGCTGTTAGGGTACTATCAACAACAGACAGGAGCATCAGTGTTGGTGGCTAAAATATGCATCCTTATGGGTGAAAGTTGGCAACGTTAAAGACAAACAAACAAAAAACACACACACACAAAAACCAACATAGAAAAAAAGGTCCGGGGTCAGCAGGCAGCCTCTTCTGAAACTTTTCTCAACTTTAACAGAAATGACGAGCCTTCTGCTGTACAAGGAACAGAAATGAATAACACTCAGTAACGCACTGAAGCGTCAGTCTCAGGACAAAGTTCAATTCAATTCAGAATGTCCTATAGTGTTCCCCTCTGTCAATTGTCTAATTGAAACTTTAAACTGGCGGACAATTGACAAATACTGATTTCCACATCTTGCTGACAAAACATATAATCACAACAGAATAGGTTAGTTATCACGAAATAGCAAACTGCAGGGTTTCATGACAATTTCATAGAGAAGAGATTGTAAAAAAAGTGAATGAATTGAATCATTGTACCCATGCTCAAAACTTTTGGCTTTCTCTCTGTAATGCACAAGGGAAAAAACTCTACAGCTCTTGTGTTTCATTTTCCCTAAAAACTTTTGACCAGTCAGCAGACAAAAACTGATGACACCTAAAATGACACTGTGGCCAGAAAAAGTTCAGGACCTTTTTCGAACAAAGGGTGCAATTCCAGCTGCAACAGATACAGGCAATTCAGCTCAACCTTTGTCTTTCAAACCACAAAAAAGCAAAATTGTCACTAAACAGACTGCGTTACATCACTTGTTCATGAAAACAGTTTTAACCTTGGATGTCTAAGACAGTGGATTGATGTTCTGCTCTAAATGCAAGGAAACTGGAACTACTCTTTCACACAGGGTTGCAATAATTTCTGAAATGCATCTGATGGCCTTATATAGAAACTGCTAATCACGTGATCTGAATGCTGTGGCAGCTCCAGGATTGCAAGGCAAAAGAAAAGCAAGAGCAGATGCGATTTTAATCATAAAAAGTATAACGGAATGCTCACTGAGCCATACACACTGACTCATCAAGGAAAACATTTTTCTTTACTTAAATTTGAGTTGACACTTGACCTTATTCTCTAATCACAATATACTTCTCAAAGTCATTGCAGAAAGACATATATATTTCACAATTATTTTAAGTTTTGATTATTTTACCAATTCAAGAATCTGATTCATGATAATTTGCCTGCACTCTCAAATCAATCCAGTTTGAACCCCTTTCTTCAGGGGAAAGAATTTGGTGTTGCTTTGATTAATCAAAGTGTAGTATAACTGCAGGGGGAGAGAGAGAGAGGAGAGAGAGAGAGAGAGAGAGAGAGAGAGAGAGAGAGAGAGAGAGCGCATTGAAAGTTGAAGAAAAAACATTTTCAATGAAAGATAAATGCAAAGTATGTGCATTGAAGATGGCTTCAGTACTGGTTTCTTACAGATGAATCTGAATAACAAGACCTGTTACCTGCACTGATTTCAGCAGGGACTGGCTGCTCAGGTCTTGTACAGTAAAATGATCCATTGAATCAATGAATGTCATTGTTTATTGGTTAAAATAAAAATTTTCACAGTATTCTGGTCATTCATTCATAAGTCATTTCTGGTTTCTTCAGTTGGATCAAAGCTGAGTACACAATTACAATCTGTGATGCACCATATGACACTAAATGTGTTCAGTATTCAAATATACCAACTTGGAATGACTACAAATTACTATCTGTGATGCACTATTTAACACTGGGTGTGTTCAATATTCAAATATACCCACTTACAGTAACATTTATACTCAAACATTTATTGGAATACAATTTTCCATTCTTATGTACGTACAGTCACATGTACTCACTGCTGGCAGACAGCTACTCAAGAATGGTTTACTGTGGATTTTGTGCTGATCATAATAATCCACAGAACGAAACCACAACATTAGTGGCATTTATTATTTGATGTCAGATTGTCTTACAGGTTTTCATCAGCCAAGACACAATAACCTATTCATTTTTCTCATTCAGGATCATTTGTCTCATCATTTTTTTTCCTCGGTGCATCCCTGATAACTAATTTGAAGTTTTACCACCAGGTCAGGAAGCGTGAAAATTATTCATTCTTTAGGTCAGTTGACCATGAGAATGTAGACTAAAGAAAAAAATCATAAAAAAATTAAGGTGCTGATCCTGGAAGAGAGGGAAAGACAACTAACTCAGTTCCGAGTTTTTATGTGTTCTCAGTGCTGTTACAATATTACTGTCTTATCAACGAAATCAACAATTTTGTCATCTTATGGTACACAAATTTTCCATGCTGGAAAATTATAGACTTCATTGTTGTACATACTACTATAAAATTCCTGATCAGATGAGTCGTTTGCATTTGCCCATCACCCATCTCCAACTGTTCCTGACTCCTTGCCGTTGTTCTTGTATTCACTCACACTCTCCCGTAAATAAGCGGCTTTTTCCATGTGTTTTAATCATAATTTGCATGACATTAATAACTGCTGCTCTTGCAAACAGAAATTAATGTGAGCCTCTGTGATTGCACCAATAATCCAGAAGTTGAATGACCAACCGATCGGTAGGAATTCTTTCCTTTAGACTGGCTCGTCCATGCTTTTGCTAATGTCTTTTTTCTCCAAAAGTTTTTTTCTTTTTTTTTTTTTAAAATTTTGTTAGGAGGGTGTGTGTGTGTGTGTGTGTTTGGGGAGGAATTTTCTGCTTTAGTTGGAGAAAAAAAAAAAAAAAGCATTTTTCTGTCGGCCAGCTTTCACCGATACAGCTTGGAATAATTCAATATTGTAAGATTTACCTTTTTCTCTAGTAATCTGACATTGTCAGATGTTTACCACCATGCAGCATTAGTTTGTGTTCAAATGTCTGTAGATATGTGCTTCTGGGGCACCTTGGGTTACTGGAGTCCATAAAACAAAATCTGACAAAGACGGAATAGCAATGACGTAACAGCAATATACCAGACAACAGAAGCAATGATCACAGATACATGATACACTGACAATGGACAAAAAAACACAAACTGGCTATGTTGCACTTAATACAGAAAGCAATATATAACAAATTTTCAACACAAAAAATCTACTCTACATGCAATAATTTTATTATGAAAGCTCTGAGGCATTTTAATGTAAGGGTTGCTGTGTCACTGTCAGGTAAAACAAGTGATACTGTATTAAGTGTTTTTTGATGTGTGAAGAGAATTGCTTGACTAAGAGTTGATTGAGAAGAAGCCTTGTGCTGACCTCTGAAGCGATCAAAGCTAAGTGAATTTTCGTTATTTTATTCGTTTTTGTCTCGCCTGAAGAAGACCTATGAGGTCGAAACGTGTTGTGTTTTGTCTTGTGACTCGTTTGTCCACGTTTCTCTGGGCGGTTTGCTGACATTTATTTAAGATTTGTTTAGATTTGCGCCTGCAGTCGTCTCACTTTGCAACTAGAAAAGACAGTCAGCCACTAAAGACATCACAAGTAGGAGTATATACACTGAGCCATCTCCTTTCTGTTACCCGACACTATCACATTGTATAAAAAGAGACAGAGAAACCACCCAGCTGATACAGCCCTGTTCATTTTGATCAGCCATGGCAACACACAGGCACTTGCAGTTCTGTCAAACACACACCCCCCCCCTCCCCCTGGGCTGGCCACTTGGAATAGAAAACACATACATTATAATGCTAGACTTTTCAATAGTTTACATGGATGCCCATCACCATTCCTGTAATACCATGAACATTGATAACTGAAGCAAATTATCATTATATCTAACATATTTAAATATTTCATATGTTATGCTAATTTCTTGATTACGACTCAGAGATTTTACAAAAAAGCTTCAGCAGTAGAGGATCATATATCTTTTCCAGCAAATACTTTACTTCTGCTTTAATTATCAAACATTCTCTTTACACTTTTTGTAGGGACTTAAGGCAGTGTACGCTGGTTAGGAGTGTGAAAGTACTGTACCATTTGCGAGTATGCACAAGTTATTTACAGTAAATTCTGTACACACTGTCCACTCCAACAACCATCACAACCTTTTCATCACAGTCCATTCTGTTCACTTCAGTGTCCCTTCCTCTAGCAGCCTCATTTGGGGATGGGTCGCATGGCATCGGCATGCCAGGTGCGTAAGGTGGCCAAAGCTCGGTTAATCTTGTTGCACCACACAATACGCTCTTCCTTCGTGTCTGCTGACAACATGTGTCTGAAAGCACAGGCATGCAGATTAAATTTATACAGTGCCAAACAAACTTACAGAAACACGTGACCTTTTTAAACAAAACATTCTAAAAATCTGCTAGCCTGAAAAATGCAAAACTTTCCACCAATCTGGAAACAGAGCTAGTCATGCACGTCTCTATTGATGTTAATAACCAACCATTGTGGTCGCATCCTTGATTTTAACACATCAGGAATTGACCAGTAACACTGACGCCAACTCCCCACTTGTTAGTCATCTTGCTCACTGCCACTGAAGCCTAATCCAGCACAGACACATGTCTACAGTCTGCACAGCGCACCGAGCTGTTGTCATCATTTCAGCATATTCAGGCCACTGAACTGTCTACAATCATGTGAAATGGACAGTCCCCTATCACTATTACTCAGTCACACTCGGCAAGTGCTGAAAATATTTCAAAATTTTAGGGGTCTGAATCAAAGCAATGTGCAGGTGGCAATGTCTTCATATAGAAAAGATCCTCAAACAGCATATCTTAATGCTCAAAGCTTCCAAAATAACCTACACCCAAAACCACAGGTGTAATTAAGTAAAACATGGCAGCAACTTTTGCTGCTGCAGATGTCCTCAAGCAGTGCGTCTTAGCACTTTGCAGATAATCCATAAAGGAAAAAGGAATAGTGGTACATGAGTGATGGCAAAAGAAGGCTAAAGATATTTTCCTTCTAAAATAATAACAATAACAATCATCTGGTTTACTGACGAGTCCCAGTCAGGGATAAAGTCAGCTCTGGTTAGGAAATACAAATGATGCTATTTACCAAACAGAAGATTTCCATGGTCCACATATGCTGCTAGTCAGAGTGAAAGGTGTTGGTCATGGTAATTTCAAAAGCAGTGATTGTTGTGACAGCACAGGGACACATCACAGAAAGCGCACCTGAATGTTGTTCCTGGGGCGTACCCCTTCGGTGTCACCAACCTTGTCTATGGCTGTAATGAAGATAAAAGGATTAACTTTATGAAATGTAATAATGTAGCTCCAGTCTTCCCATGGCACACTCCAAAATTCTGGATGGGAGCTAGTTGGGGCCGTAAAAATAACACAAATATATGCCTCTACTGGGATATGACCCTACAATCTTGGCCCACAACACGTGACACCAAGCA
Organism: Conus betulinus; assembly: GCA_016801955.1. NCBI lineage: Eukaryota > Metazoa > Mollusca > Gastropoda > Neogastropoda > Conidae > Conus > Conus betulinus. The sequence continues at coordinate 129,103 of JADBJO010004951.1, forward strand.
TGACACCATGGAAGTGGCAGATGCAGACTTACCTGACAGTGGTCATGGTGCTGTAGGTCCTGGAAATCAAGGTGTCTTTCTCTCCCTTCTGTGGCTGCCGCACTGTGGTCAACTCAAAGGTGTGGGGTCGAGCACAGATGTCACGGGAGATGAGACCCACTTTCTCCGTCACACATCGCTTCAGGTCTATGTAGCCCATGGGTTCCTGATCAACAACACATGCTCTGGATGAATCACTGACAGTTTCCCTTGGTTATTTCTTTCAGTGAATATTGAAGTACAAGTCAAAGGTGGAACTAATCAGTGTCAACTCTCCAGCATCAGAAGTAAGACATGGTTCCTCTAAGATTTTGTGCTTGGACCTGAACATTTACCACGGACACCTAATCTCTTAGTCCTCTTTTTGCTGAGTCTGACTCAAAGTACCTTTCCTTTGCAGGTGACTTTCAGCTCAATTATTCTGCTTAACACAAGACCTTGTATCTACATGGTATAAAATGTGTGCATATTTAGAGACAGTTGCAAACGGAATAAATGCAAATCAACTGAAAATGTGAAAGAACACGCTAATGTGTGCAGAATAGAAATCTAAGCTCCACAAAATCCAAATGAAAACCACGAGTATAAACTGATTTAAAGAGAAAAAGCAAACAAACAAAATAAAACAATAAAAACCCAACTTGAATTGTTCAAGCCAGAACACCGAAACTCCCTAATAACTGAACTTATTTTGAACTTAAGAATTCAAGTGCAGTCATAGTGGAACATTTCATACTGATGTTTGTGCATCTAAATTTAACAGCATCTGTAGTGCAACACACTTTGCAGGTGACTCACCCAGTGAATTTAAACATGCCGGTAAGTAAAAATGTATGTTTTCTCTTTCTGTTGAACTTATATCTACTAGATGTGGTGGTCATACATAGTGATTCAAAACAGCTGCTTCACTGGTTTTTTTCATTTATGTTGCATGATAAAGTAAAAACATAGTAATATTCAAATGGTAGCAAAATGTCAAAATACAACTCTTGACACACATAATTATGATTTTCTTACATTATCCAAAAATTCACAAACATTTGTCCATAAACAATAAATCAAATTTTGGAGAGAACCATTAATTTTGAGACATTTTCCTTTATGAGTGAGAGCAGGAATTGGAGCTAACTCTTATGAAGCTTAGAATTAAACTTTCCTTTATGATTGAGAGCAACATTTGGAACTATGAAGCTTAGAATTAAAAAGTGAACCAAGAAAAAAACCAGAAGTGTTACCTTTCTGGTTTCATCATCAGGGTACTTCCAGAACTGCAGTTTGTTACCCCCTAGAGCACACCATCGACGATGCCAGGATCCCAGTCCGCTGACGTCCTCAAACATGGTCTGTCAGCACAATGGTTTAAAGTCATCAACACAAAGGTGGTGTTCTGCTTTCTTGCAGAGTAAATCTTTAACTTAGAAAACAGTGTTCCAAAGAAACATACATAGACATAACTTTGTACGCCAATAACAACTCAATTCTTCAGCCACACAAGAAAAAAAAAATTGCAGCTATGACAATTCACTCATTTCATGACAAAAATACATTATGTATGTGTTTGTATGTGTGCTCGGGTACTGTCATGAACACTTGCACATGCATGTACACTTTGATGGAACAGAAAGTGTCATACTCACCAGAAAGCCTTTCTCCTCCACATTAGCTTCCATCAGACACTTGAGGTTCATGTAAATAGTGCCGTGCAATGGAGACAGGTGAGACAACTGCAACAGCATACAATTTATTGTCTACACAGGTCTGAGATCGAAAATGGAAAACAAAATGCATTTTTCTGGTCAAACACGTTGATTAATATCAAGCTTTAAATGCAGGTAAACACGTTCACATCATTACTCCCTGCATGATTAATCTCTGAATTCCTAGTAAAACCTTGTAATATGAATATCATGATCAATGAACAACCACTATCAAAGCAGTACTTTCCCATATGATCACTTAACACTATACCCTACATTTAAAGCACCAGTTGAAAAAATCATCATTGCTCATTTGAAAGCTGAATCGTTGGAAAAACAAAAGTACATAAACAAACTTAGTGAAAACACACTGAGTGTTTGTTTTCTTGTCTGCTTCTAAAAAAAAAAAAAAAAAAGAAAAGGATAATGGGTGTGTAAAATGGGTGTAAAACAAAGGTCAAAGGTTTTCACTTTCAAAACTAAACAAAGCAAACCAGCTCTACATGTTCAAATTTAGCTGAAAAACAAACAACTTTAAACGCACACACACACATAAACCTCTACATCTACATCATCACGAACACTATTCAGCCAGTGTCTGGTCATCCCAGGATGGCGTGTAGCTGTAAGCTTGCCCATGAAGGCAGCAGAGTGAAAGCAGTCTCACCCTGTCCAAGGTGAAGCTGTGTTTGTCCACCGACTTCATGGTCAGCAGTACAGTGGTGACCTGGGTGAAACTGGTCGTCCTCACTGCCATTGGCCCCCCAGGACTTTGCACTGCACATTCAGGTTTCAAGATTTAACAGGAAAGAAAGTGAGGAACGTTTGACCTACCACACTAGGGCCAGTACAAATGTCTAGCACATTAACTGATAACAGCCTGAATACAAGAACAGATGACCTGGGAGCATCTACACTCCCATTTGTTGTATGAAAAAAAAAAAATCTGTCTGGACATTCCAAAGATGTATTTCTGTGTGTTTTGATCTGGTCCAGTTAAAAAATGTACCCATTCAGGAATGAATATTTGCAAACTTGCAAGCTTTTTCATTTCTGTGGGAGTGTGGGGGTAAAGCATGACTTCTTCCCCAATGGATATGCCAGTCTGTGTACATATATGACTGTTGTACTGATGCGTATGTGGAACTGCTCTTGTAATGGTGAGAACAAGTAGTTTTTGTTTTTTTGTTCTCTTTTTCTTCCTTGAAGTAAATACTTGATTCATTAACGGTTTCTTAATATTGTCTATTATTCTTGGTTCCCTGGACCATACTCAGTATTGTTCACATCCTGTCCCCACTCTCACCTTTTATTATTATTATGCTTTACTCCTTTCAATTTTTTCTGTCAGAATTTTATCATCTGACTGGATGAGATAGATAAGCAATGGCAGTATGCAATGCACGTATTGTGTGATTTGAAAATACACACAGAGTAATTTCTCTTAATATATTAGAGAATTGCTAGTATCTACAATCATCAAGATCAACTGAGGTTTTCATAAAAATAAGTAAAAATGTCAGAAACATGAGTTACAACTGAAAAGTCACTCAGTATATTCCAAAATTTGACATATTGTATGCCAGAAATGGCACACACATGAAAATGTCTTTGACACAGCAAAGTAAAAGCTAGACATGTCAGTTACTTCAAGACTTTAACATTTTAGTATAAAAAGTCCAAACATGGTCTCATTTGTGGAAATTACTTCCAATACATAAAGGATATTTCGATACAAAGTTCAGCTATCAGATCAAGACAGAGAGTACAGCTCACCTGTCAGATCAAAGACAGTAGAGTTCACCTGTCAGATTAAAACGGTATAGAAAATCACAATGCCACTGTTCTAATCCAACTATGTGGTGTCCATTTTTGGCAACTGGTCAAAAATTAAAATTAGAAGAGTGGCATTGTGATTTTCTATGCTGTTTTCTTCCATTTGGAGGACTATTGCTTTTGTTTTTAAAACAGTATAGCTCAGCTGACAGATTAAGGCAGTAAAGTTCACCTGACTGATCAAGACAGTACAGTTTACCTGTCAAGGCACTGCCTTTGATCTTCTTTGGGGTCTTCTTCTTCTTGTCTTTCCCAGGAGCCTCACAGGATATGGACTACAACAGTCACAAAGGAAACAATTCATGTCACAGTGACACACCCACTGGACTAACGTAGCAGTGACTACAACAGTCACACATTCATTCATTCCCGTCTCTCAGCGACACCACCACTTTACACATCTCACAAGGAACAGTTTATATCAGTCAAAACAGACAACAATCTTCACCAGATCGATCTCATGCAACACAGATTATACCAGTCACACAGACAACTCATGTCACACTGACACCACACCAGACTCATCTCACGCAGCACAATTACAACTGCCACACAAACAATAATTCATGTCAAAGCGACACCACACCAGATACATCCCACACAACATGGTCTACACCAATGACTTTACACAGCTCACAGAACATGGACTACAACAGAATTGCCTGAATCAGTGACACCACCGTAGATAATAAATCAACAGTTGGCTGAAAAAACCCACGGCTGGTGAGTATTGATGCAGCTTGGCAGTAAACTGTCATGTTTTATTTGTTTGACATCAGCAGTTAGGGAGTACCTTTCTTTTCCAACAGTGGGTCACAATCAAACGTATTCCACTTGCTGGTCTCATCTGTCTTGTGGTAAACTACTGAGCACCTTGTGAAAACGTGTACAAACTGCAAGCTTAGAAAACAAAGTAGCCTATAATTTCTATAAAGGGTTCAGTTCCTTTACATTACAGGATCACTAGCTGAGGATACGTTTTCTTCCTATTCAGTGAACATTTCCCCCATTGGATAAGGCCTTTTCTTCCTCCCTAAAAAAAAACAAAAAAAAAAAAAAAAAAGATGTTGTGAGTATCCCTAAATCTGCTCAGTCCTCACCATACTGTAGATCTCCAATTGAAGTTTGAAGGAGCCAGTAATGCCATTAATCTTAATGAGGTTGGGGAAGTCCAGACTGCCACGCATCATGGGATCGTGGTGGACAGCATCTGGGTAGAAATGACCTGGGGCCCATTCTTCAGCAACAGGATGAAGTAGTAGGTCATGGTGTCTGCACATCACAAAGCCATAACCATCAGTTACCTGCTGCAGTGGAAGGATAGAGGTCTCACATCAATTCTCTCATCAGTTTGCATGTTGAATAAAAGGCTGCACAGTATACACTGTGGTCATCATCATTTGCATGTGAATGCAAATGGCAGCAGGCAACACCAAGGTGTCCATTCACTGGAGATGACTGTCAGCAACGTTCCCATGCCTGCTGCTGTACATGTTACACACCGTTCACTGAGTACTGTGCAAATTAGATTGTGGGCAGAGCATTGCCTTCACAGACTGCAGCCATCGCTTACACCTGTTTGGATTTCTTACCTCCCCTATTCCCGGACCTGAACTCCCTGCTGCAAATCTCCATCTGAATTCCACCCTTAAACTCCTAATTCATAGGGTGATTGATTGCTTCAGTTGCTGTTCTCATTCACATTAGGAAATGTTACTTAAAAAAAAAAAAAAAAGAACAAACAAAAACTGAAAATGTGCATATTTCTTTGGCGTGTAACTTGTCAATAAATGTTTACGAATTTTGGGATTGTGCTGTGTTTTAAGACATATTCTTAAAATTCTGACATTTAGCAAGAACAAGAATATTCTTTTTTGTGGTTTATTTCTACTTTCATTATTACATAATAGAAAATGAAAAAAATAAAATTGGCAATGTAACAAATATTAAATGAAAATATTTCTTATATGATCACAATTACGTAAACAAATTCAACAGAAACAGAAACCAAGCATTTTCACTTGCCAGTGTGTTTGAATTCACCAGGTGACTACCTCACAACACACGTGCTGAGTTTTGGTGCAGAAACATCATTTGAAATTTTCATTAACTTCAAAATTTATTCAAATCTAATGAATTTTCAATGTTGACTGGTACTTCATTTCAAATCTTAACTTCAAAGTAAATCTAATGAACATTATGTGTTGTCACATGAATAATTTTGTTTTTGTGGCTAAATCATGAGTTTTTCAAAACATCATCAATAATTAATCACAAAAATGACAGAAAAAACATTACTCTGAAGCTGCTCAAGTCATTTGGAGTTCACAACTGAGTGAAACCATTCACATGGATGATAATCATCAAATACAAGTTTATTTACACACCAGGTACCTTAATCAAATCATAAATCTTCCAAGAAGCAACAAAAATGCTCATGTAAAAATTAGTCGAAAACATTGAATAAACTATATGCAAAGGGCTTTGGTACCGAAGGGCACCACTGTCACTATTAATATTATCTTCCAGAAAGAGTTGTGGTGTTGCATCACCTTGTGAGGTTCCAATCTTGGTGACAAATTCCTTCTTCAACGGCAAACGGATGTCGCTGATGGTGAGAGATCCCTTGGGTCCAGGTCCACTGGTGTCCAGCACACTGCTGTCCTTGAGTCGCTGGATTTCTGTCATGTAGGCCTGCCTCTTCTGACCTGCACAGTCAGCATTATCATGCAGTGTTAGGAAAACTGTTCTGGCCTAATTTACAATCACTGGCATATATTTCAGCAAATTTATTAAACTGACATCTACTCACACTCGCTTTGTAATTCAGCTTTTGAAAACTCTTGTGCATGGGAACATAGTTTAACCAATGTCAATCCATGATTATCACAACAACAAAAAGTTAACGAAAACGGACCCTGTGACTTGACCCCAGTTTAAACTAAAATGGAAATCAGTGTCTTCTTACCCTACACACAGAATGAGATTATCAACTGTTCCAAAATAGGCTCAGTCTGCAGCTGAATTAAATAGCAGTGTAAACACAAAATTTTCAGATATAATAAAGGTTTCTTTTAAACTCCTAATTCAAGCTTAAATCAGTGTCTTCTTACCCTACACACAGAATGAGATTATCAATTATTCCCAGATAGGCTCAGTCTGCAGCTGGATCAAATAGCCAGTAGCGTAAACACAAATTTTCAGATTAAATAAAGTTTTCTTTTAAACTTTGAATTAAAGCAGTTGATGTAAATTATGAATGTTAACAAACCTGATGGAAACGTCTAGAAACTATTCAAAAACAAAACAAACCACATCTACAAGAAAGACATTTTGACAGCTGAAAATCACAGTTGACGATTTCCTTCACCATATAGAGTTCCCCATTTGATAACAGTTGGTAGGAAACTATAAGAAAGTAAAATTCTGCATTCAGAAAGAGCGAAAAGCGACAGACTTACAGGAAAGTAGGAGAATGCGATTGCACTCCACTTGTTCTGAGGAGCCGGCAAAGTAGGAGGAGGAGGAGCAGCACTGGTTGAGAGCGTTGCTGGTCTGCATGATGACACTCTGCTCCTGCTGCACCAGCTCTTGCAACTCCTGTACCCGCAGGTCACATCCACACACATCACCATGGTGGTCAGGTTTTTTTTTTTTTTTTCTTTTTCTTTTTTTTTTTTTAAACATGCACTTCACTTTCAGCTCCCGTGCCCACATGTAAAATCCACACACACACCATTACAGTCAGTGAAAAACACCCACATTTTTTATCAGCTACTTTATCCACATATCACCATTACTGTCAGTTTTTTATCATCTATATCATCTTCAGCTCCTGTGCCCACATGTAACAATCTAACATTTACAAATATCACCCCTATCAGTTTACATAGAGAAAACCCAGATCATCTTTAATATCAGTGAATGAAAACATCCATACTAACACCATCACTGGTTCCTGGGCAAACCCTGCTGCCACCACTATCAGTTCACAATCATAATATGCAATAATGAAGGGTGGAGGGGATGAGGTCAGCCTTCAAACAAAATGACAGATTCCCATTTTTATAGTGTGTGTGAGTGTGTGCGTGCGTGCATGTCTGTAACTCTGTATATATAAAGCACAACATGTACTGCAACTACCTTTCATTTGATCTATTGTGTTCAGAATGCAACTGTTCACAGATATTCATAAAGCTGTCAATCATGTTTCTTGCAAATCATGTTTCTTTTACTATCTGATAATGATCTTAAATATTTACACCTAATCGACATGGAAAATAAACAAAGGAGGACATCCACTAAAAGATCAAAACTTGTATATGTATGACTGAAATTTGATTTTTATACAGTTTCCGAACAAAAGAAGGACAACAACAAAACATAATTTACTGCTTTAATTAACAATACTAGGAATGGATATGGAGCAGCACTCTTATTGGCATTTGCTTGGTAGTATTGGGTATCAGTATTTTCTGTACCAACATATCTCCAGCTTCTGTGAGTGCCCAGGTGTTATTTAAACAAAATGCCTCTGCAAGTGTATTTGTGCCAACATGTCTCAAGAAGCAGACAAATCATAAGCCTGAACCACCGCAGAAGCAAAACTATATTCTTAAAATGTCAGACCTTGATCCTTTCCTGCACAGAGCGTCGTGGGGCCGGAGTGGGGACAGGGGAAGGCATCTCCACATCTTCCTCTTTTACTGCCTTCCCTACATACTGACTGTTGCGTACAATGGTCTGCTTCACTTCCTGAATCTGCATGTTTCTGCACACCCACACCCACATGAATCAACAGAATACTATGCAGTCACTATTACTTTATGCTGTCAGTGGTAATGTTAAACTGAACACTGATCTGAGAGTGACATGAGATGCCCTAAGACAGAAAAAATAATAAACCTATGTAGGGCTAGGATTCCAGATATCAGTCAGGCTTTTCTAGTCTGAACAAAGCTTCCTCAACTTTTGATTAAGACAAGATTGTAAATGCATAATTGCAAACCCAACTTGACACATTTACCAACATCTTTATTGACAAAATCAACACATCCACAAAGATCCATGGAAAAGATTAACAAAAGTTTATTGCCAACCATTAGGATTCAAAATTTGTGTCCTGCAGAGATGTTTGCTGGCTGAAATCATCTAAATGCCAAATCAACTGAAATAATAAAAAAGAAACCAAAATTTTCACTTTTTGCCTACACATATTCTGCTGTATTTGCCAGCATTATTTCATCCTTTCCAAAGTATGAAGCCTGATCTTGCTTTAACTCTTTTGCATTTGTTTCGCCCATATCTGGCGGCTCTGTTTGTCTCCCCTGCTGTTTGTTACGACCACAAGTGGCCGCACATGCTGCATTACTTTCCCTCACACACTGCAACCTTGTTTTACGTCAAGACAGGCCAAAATAAATGGGCATCCCTGAGAGGTGTTCAATGAAATCTTAACAGTAGTACAGGGTGTAGGAAACGATTCATTCACACAGACTAGGGTTGTGAACTCACCGCGTTCCATTGATTTCTCAAAGAATACAACTACTAGGAGTAGTTTTGGATTGGAAAATGTAAATCCAAACGGTTAAAGCCATATCATACAGAAAGGAATCAAGACACACACACTAACCCATCCCCAGCTCTATCCCCACCCCAAATTCAGGCAGGTGGCAGATATGTCAAGCTGAGGCAGCATTTTCATAAATGAGTAGATCTTACATGAAGTCACCACATGTTTCAGCATGGAAAGGATTTTTACTCACCGGCTGGCTCTATATTCATTGATACTGAAGGGAAGATCACCACTTCCTGCTGCCTCTGTGCGATTGGTCTTTTTACGCTGCAACACAGGCAACAAAATAATTTTCATTGATACATTTTCTTCTGCTGTCAATATTTTTGGTTGCGTTAGATCTTTTATCCTGTCACCCAGGTCATTCCCACAGTCTTCATCCACACAATTTACAATATTTTCCAAAATGGATATCAGTTAATTGTGTAAAGTAGGACCAAACCAGACAACAGTCAGATCAAGGTCTGACAGTTTTTAGAACAACGGTTTTGCTTCTGCAGTAGTTCAGGCTTATGATCTGTCTGCAGACCAGACATGAGTAATTTAAAATCATGAATACTTCACAAAATGGTAGATTTTATTGAAAATTATCTCCAAATACTTTTGAAATTATGAGTTAAAAAAAAAATTACAACAAAAGAACAGAAAGCAGAACAAATGGAAAGGATTATGAAGCACGATAAGCGACATTCATGGCTTTCCTGTAGAGTGGGATGAGCCATGATCATGGTTTCTTTGTGCTCTGTCAAATAACATCCCAGCCACCGTTAAGTACTAAAAGAATTCAACATTGTTTTCATTTATTTCAATTGTCACTTGCTTGTTCTAGATTCACTATCGTTCAGTTGTTTCCTTCTTCAAAACCCCATTTTTCTCTAGAAAAAAAAGAAAAATCAATGAACAAATAGAGACTAAGAAGTTGTGCATGGGCTGCGCAAGAGGAAAGTCAGTAGCCAAACAGTTACAACTTATGAAGGGAGTCTGATCTATTTTAATTCATGTAACAAATGTTGGGTTCAGGTGTGTGTTAGTCTGTGTTTCTCTTGACCTCCACAACAGAGAGGTTGACAATGGATAAATCCGTTGACGATCCTGGCTAGAATGAAGCTGATTTCAGAAAATTTTGGCCACTGTTTAAAACAATACTAAGTAAAATAAGACTGACGATTTTTTGTTCAGTAGTTTAATTCATTGTGTTTTCTATCTTTTGTTGTTTCACACTTTGAAGAAAGCAGGCATGGGTGTAGGATAGGTGGGTTCGTCTTGAAGGTTCAATGCTTATCATGATAGGGGATGTCAAAAGAACCCCAGGAACTTTTTTTTTTTTTTTTTTTAACACTAGCGCTAGAGAACAGTTTTTCTAGTTTTATGGTATTATATATATATAAACATTGTGACAGGTGGACAATGCTTTTCAAATAGTGGGCACTTTTCTAATTATCTTGGCATAAATCTTGGGGTCTGATGCTTATGACATTGGCTGCCAAAGAACCCCAGGAACTAGGTGTTTTTTTTTTTTTTTTTACACTAGCACTACAGTACACATTTTTCAATAATTTGTGTAATTTTTGTTAGTAGTATGAACATTGTGACAGGTGGACAATGCTTTTCAAATTTTCAGCACTTTACTTTTTTTGTAAATATCTTGGCACAAATTTTGCCTGATACCTTTTAAAAATCATCTCCTACTACATTCCAGTTAAGACACCAGTCTATACAGATGTATACGATCTGCACATTGCATATGTATCTATGCGCATTACATTTAACCATTTTATCACACATTATTCTATTTTCCAAAAATGTATAGGTTATCTACCTTGTATCACTGGTAGGCATAAAAGAGCCTTAAAAGATCGTCTTCCCTCTGATTTCATGCACATTTCCAGTATGTCTTTTTTTTTATAAGCACCATTTCAAGGGTTAAATGTAACACACATAGATACATAATTATGCAATGTGCAGATCATGTACATGTGTCACAGGCGCTCCTTGCCTACAGCTACCTGTTCAATGCCTTACATTTTATCACTCTCCCATCTTGCATAGGTTACTCACACGTCAAGTCTTAACAGATCTTAAATGAAATGAAAGTAAAAAAAAAAAAAAAAAAAAAAGAAGAAGAAAACAAACAAACAAGCCCAGCTTACCATAACTGGCACAGGAGGTTTAGCTGAAGAAGTAGATGGAGCCTCATCAGAATCAGAGTCCATGGCTTCATCCAGCAGATCTGCGATGGCCTCCCTATCGTCTACCGACTCCTCCATGTCCTGTGGGATGTGGTCCAGGGTCTGTGACTGGTGGAGCCGATTCTGTGAGGAGCTGTCTGCTGTCTCTGGATTGCTGCAGGTGTCGGTGTCAGAGTCAGCGTACTGCTGACCCAGCTTCACCAAATCCACTGTGCTCTTGTGGAAGTCTGGCGGTGCACCTGAGGGACATTTACACCAACCCTCACACCAACTGCCAGATACATCTTTTAAAAAAAAAACACGCAGAAAAGGAGGTGCAGGGGGAGGAAGGACAGCGTCTTCAGTGGACGATAAATGTGCATGGTAAAATCTCCTCCTGAAAACGACCCTCTCAACTAAGTATCCAATCAGTCTCGTTGTCTGACACTGGGGAGCCATTGTCAAATGATATGACTGCCTATCGAGCTGACAGTCGTGAGTTCAAGCACCTCTTGGGGTTGGATTTTAATGGCTTAAAACCCCCCTCTGTCCACCTACCAATTAATGAATGGGTCCTGATTCAGGTCAGGAAAGGTGAATGGGTTGTCTGCCTTGTATCATGCCATGCCCTTGACACACAGAACCACTCGTTCTTTTGGCTCTATGGCTGTAAGCTTATGGGACTTTGTCAGCATGCTGGGTGGTGTGGGGATGGGGGGGGAGGTGTGGCTATGGGACTTTGTCAGCATGCTGGGTGGTGTGGTGATGGAGAAGAGCTAAAGTTTTTGAGCATAACTTTGATGTAAACAAATTCCCACATGTGAATGAAGATCCTACAATTTCGAAGAATATAATACATTTTTTGTTGCAATGCTGAATTATATCTCTGTACTTCACATCTAGCCTTGCCATAAAGACTCCACATACCCAACATCTGAATACAACCACAGTAGCAGTCACTCACCAGGGGCGCCTTCAAAACTGTCCACGCTGTTGATGCTGGTGTCCATATCTTGACTCCCACAGGGCAGAATGCTCTCAAATCGGACAGACCGTGGGACAAAAGCGCTCAAGCTCACACATCATCGTCATCATTGGATTTGGGGGGTGGCTGCCGTAAGGCAGGTTTGGGGTGTCTCAGAACACCTCCACTTCATCATTTGTCTCACTGTCATCTGCCACAGCTTTGGTGTGCGTCTCAGGCAGCATGGTTTGCTTTGTCTCACTGTCATCTGCCACAGCCTTGGTATGTGTCTCAGACAGTGTGCTCTGCTTCTTGGGGAAAGGAGCTCAAAGTCTTCACTGTCAAAACTGTCATCAAACTTCACTTTGCGACAAGCCTTGCTGGCACCAGCCATGGAGACAGGCCTGGGGGAGCAGGCAGCAACCTCTGTCTTCTGCTGGCTGACAATGGAACAGAGAGGTGGGGGGCGAGGAGGTTTGCCGGTCACTGCAGTGCTGGTCACAGATGTTGTGGTGCTGGTGACTGACTGACTCATGGGTGCTGTTTCTTCACTGTCCTGGGCTTTCTCTTTGTTGCATTCATCAAGGCCTATAGCAGCCAACCTGTTCTGAAAATCTGGCATACGCGCACGCATACACACAGAGGGTTTAACTGACAGTATTGTCTCTCTCACTGGTTCTTAAATCTTTTCCAGATCATGTATATATTAGTCATCGATTAAATTATCACACTGAACCATTTCAAAACATATTTATCACACACTATATTACCTGAATTTATAGATTTATGATGGTCCAACTAGTGATATTTTCTGTACAGTATATGTAGTGAAGTCACTAACAAGAGACTAAATATCATTTAGTGCAGTCTTAGGTCTTTCATGGTTGTTAATGAAAAAAAAAAAAAAAACCTTCTTGCTCCATAATACAGGCACACAGGGTAAAAACCTAACCAATAAAGACACCCTTAAACGCTTTTGTTTGAATCTTTCTACATTTGTTTAGTTTCCATTACCTCCAAATTCCAAATTCAAAACTCCACCATCTGTTAGACTACTGGATCAGGATTCATGAAAGGAGGTTCACTACTGTACATGTACTAAGCACTTGATCTGATATCGTGAAATACAAGATGTCTGGTTTCTGTCTGTCCTGACTCACACACAATCACAAAAAAAAAGGCAAAAAAAAAAAAAGTGTTCTGATCACTTAATGATAATGGAGATGAATATCTACATAAAGCACTAACAGAACCTTACATTCTTGTGAAAGTTAACCAGGCAAATGAACAGATCGGACACTGTTAAAGGATGGTAAGGTAGTAGCATTCATGCTGAAAAAAACAAACAAACAAAAAAAAAAACAACAAAAAAAAAAACGAAAAACACAAACAAACATTGAAAGAAATACAAAAAAATTACATGTTAGTAGAGTGTCACATGCATATCGCTATAAATACAAAATGAGTCTGCTAAAAGACCAAAGACTTTTGGAATTCACTGTGGTCAGAAAGCATGAGGGTAGGCACCAGCCAGGTAATAGTGCTGGTGTAACACAGTGATACAATAAGTAAAAAAAAAAATGATATAACCTGCAAACCAAAACCAAAACTGAAACTGGTCATTCAGAAGAAACAAACAATGATTTAAATATGTTTAACTTTGAAAACTGTTGTTATGTGATAAGCAAAAATAAAACAACTGGTTTGATATTAAAGGCAGACTCACTACTGGCACAAGAACCCTGTGGAAGTTCTGCTGAAACTTGCTCTTTCTTGTCTTCAGTACCAGCAGCCTGACTATCAAGACTGTCTATTGGTGCATCACCACAGCCTGCTGGCTGGTTTCAGCTTCAACAACTACGTACTTCTGAACATCGACGACATTAGCACTATCTGCAGGACTACTGTCCATATCTGTCTTGAACTCCTCTCCATCAGAACAGTCCATTGGTTCATCCACTTGACATGTTGAACCATCTCCATCCATTCTTCCTTCATGCTCTCTGATTTTAAGATTCTGATCCAGCTTCATCTTTTGCGCTGCTGCTTCCCCTTGATTCTGGTCTGTGCTACAATCTGTGCGGGTTTCTTTCTGGCCTGCTTCCAGCTTTGTTGTAAGTGACTCAACAGTGGGTGCATCTCTAAGGAAAGCTGGGCACAGTGGTTCCTTCTTCTGATAATCTACAGTGGTCCCTTCACAATTCATTTCTTTGCAGGTTTCTTTCAATTTTTCCTGATCAATAGCCAGCTTTTCTTCATCTGTTACCCCGCCAATGGGGTCAGATATTATTGCTTCACTGTTTACAGTTGTTCCTTGAGAATCCATGGGCAAATTTTCTTCTCCCACTTCATGGTTGCTGATGATTCTCACACTTTTGTCCACCAGCTCAGAATCAACTGCTATACTGATCTCACTGGGTTCTTCACTGTCATCTAGAAGTACAGAGCAGACCATGCAACTTGTTTGTCTAATAAATAGGCAAAAAATTACACGTGTGATTTTATACACATATATTTCTAAAACAAAAGAGCAACAGTACTTTTCAATTACTTCTCATTAATCACATCTCCACAGGCACTCTGAATCAATGCATTAAGGCAGTGTTAGAAATAATATATATACACAATTCTCAATTCTTGGCTCATACAACAAGAGCAGCCAGCATATCTGCGAAATTTTGCAGGGATGTCAACGACAGGCATGCCTACCCCAAAATTTGCTTTCAGGGACAATACAGACATAAATCAGGGACAAATCTGTAAAATCAGGGACAGAACAGTGTCAAGATAGAAAAACACGTCTTGCAGAAGGCAAACGAAACTCCTTTCCTCCCTTGTTTTTAGACAAGGCCACTTTTCCGAGAATTCTTTTTTGAAGACACAACCTCGCTTCATGGTCATTTTCTTTCTTCTTTTCACACTCCTTTCTGACCCATCCGAAGAGTCAGAATCCGACTCTGTTTCTACATCATGTCTCCTCTTCGATGCCATTTGAAAGTGAAAGCGTTTTTTTTTGGGTTTTTTTTTTTTGCGCGCATGCATATTACGTCTACCCACTCTAGCAGACGATATTCTTGGCTCAGTTATGTGCAGCACAATAAGAAACGGCTTTTTAAATTCCGATTTTTTGGGGGGGGACGCCGATTTTTTTTCCAGGACACGTGTTGCGGGATTTCCGGGACAGTAGTTTCTAAAATCAACTTTCCGGGACAAATCCTGGATGGTAGGCATAGGCATGCCTGCAACGAGAAAAATCATACAGGCAGCTGGATGATCAAACAGACAGACACTCAGTAAATTTTAATGCAAACTGTGGCCCAAGAAAGGGTGGGAGGAGTTTGTTGCAGCTGATGAAGGATAAATTTGTCAAAAAGACTGCTGATCAGTTAAGAATTGCATTAACCACCATTGTCTGTTCATGTGACCAAAATTTGCTCGTGTTCGTCTTTGCTAACATCTCATGTATTTATCATCTAACCAATGGCAGATGAAAAAAACATTGTATAATCATAAACTAGTGAAGGTTTACCTGGAAGATGAAGGTTAATTTGCATTATTTCAAGGATAAGGTTTACTGACATGCCATCCTGTTATTCTTGAAACGATTTGATGATCCTCCCATGTTTGACTTGTCTTATCAAATACTGGACAGGAACATTTGCAGCTAAGTAAAGATGTGTTTTCTGCACACTGCATCTCATGTACATTACTGATGTAATTACTGTCTCCATTGTCGTCCCCCAAAACCTTGCGCTAAAAAGTAAAAGAACTAGCACTATAAATACATATTTCATAACCTTGTTCTTTTTTTTTTTTTTACTTTCCTATTTCAAATAATTATAAAATGTAAAAAACAGAAGTGAAAGAAAAACTTACACTTAAATGATAAAGCTACACTCATCTGGAAAATTACACGACATCAAATGAAGGCAACTGTTTATTTTGACTCATGTTCTGTGCGTGATGAAAGATGAGGCAGCCATGAGAAAAAGAGAGGGGTGGTGGCTAGTGGAGAGAGAAGGTCATCAATCTCCACTTTGTTTTCTCTTACCTCAAAACATATACTGTAACGGTGTGAGCAAGCTGTAGTTAAAAGAAAGGTCACCTTCACCTTTCCTCAACTGGCATTTTCTCATATAGTCATTTCAGCCCACACTTTTTCCCAAGGTCAATCAATGTCTATTATCAATGTACACAGGAATAATTGGAAGTGATGATCACAAAAGGGCCATTCTGAAGTGCAAAAAAAAATACTGTTGAAAACATCAATTGCACTGCTGCAGCCTGTACAACTGGAGAACAACTTCACGTGCATGCACGGGATGGCTGGAAAGGTCTTATCAGTATTTACTGTTATGCTTACTTTAATGGCACTAGCAGGGGACAGCTGGAATGATCATATCATATATTTACTGTTATACCAAGTTTAATGACTGTTAAACACTTGAGACACCGAGTCAAACATATACCTTAAAGACACAGAGAGAGGGTGAGAAGGTCAGGCAGATCCATTTACTGAAACCATTTGCTTTTTCTATCTAGAAGAAATGAAAGACAGGAGATCATACAGAGTCAGCTTTTTAAGAAGACCGTGGTCGAGAACATTCAAAGTTTTCAGTGAAAGAGAGTGGGAGCGAGAAAGAACAGGAGAGAAGAAAAAGAGAGGTAGGGAGAGAGGCATGCGTATGCAAGCAAGAGTAAGAGCAGCAGAGGAAGAGAGGCAAGCGCACACATGTGCACATTTACTCCAGAGGGAAAGAGAGAGGGGCAGAGAGAGAGAGAGAAGATAGTGAGAGAGAGAATGGAAAGAGGGAGGACAGAGAGAAAAAGAGAGAGTGAGGAGAAAGAGAGGGGTGGGGAGAAGGGTGGAAGGAGAGAGAAACAGAGGGAGAGAAAAAGGTGGGGGAAGGAAAAGAAAGAGCATTTTTTCTGTATGAAGTCACCTGCACGAGCCTTTTCCCTGGCACCTTGCCTTTTGTCATTCTTGGTCAAGGACTCTGGTTTTGATGGCTGGAAATATAAAATATGCATCATCAAAACATCAGACTGTGTGATATCTTAAAAACAAAAACAGGTCTAAATGAAGCACTAGTTATATGTAATTATGCCAGTTTTCAGTTTTATATTTTATGGTGGAAAGCTATCCATGGGTCAGATAAACTCTAAATACGTTTCATACTTTCTGAATTCTTTTCAGTTTTAAATGATGGAACTTAAAATGTAACCACACAACACAAAAAAGCACAGAAATTACATCGAATAAAGCTACAGAAAGATAAAAAAAAAAAAAAAAAAAAAGAACACACACAAACACACCAAAACAAACACCAAAAAAAAAAGAGAGATACATTCTCTAACATAAAGAAGTACAGAACTCTTGAGCTCAGAATGTGTCATGGAATTTACATAATTACCTTTTTAATGGTTTTATACCATTTGCTGCTGACCATCATCACTACCAATAATAGCAAAATACCCTGTGAACATCAAAACATCTACAGCACTATCTCCACCATTGCATCATGTCTCCTCTCTTCCCTCCAACCCACTCAAAGTGCTTCAGTAAACTGGAGACTTTCATTTTTTTTTACACCAGCAGAACAAAACACCGTTTCCCTATCCGGGCCTTTAACAACCTCCCTGACCACACCCTGCTGTAAGGCTCACACATGAGGATAACAAATAATGCTTACCTCTACCCAATCCGGACATTTTAGTGCTAATTTTTTTTTCCAATACAAGTGGGCTAACAGTTTTTCATCATAAAATTAAAAATCATTCATGAAAACAGGTTGTATCATACATCAAAAAAAAAACAGATGTCTTCAGATTTTGAATTTGCAGAGGAACCTGCATAATCTGAAAACGGAAACTCCTTGTGACCGCTGAAACAGTAAATGCAGAAGACTTCTAGAAGACTTTTGCAGGTGTGGCATCCAACACAGACATTTGATTTCAAAGAAGAAAACTGGTAAGAGTCAAAGCAGAATTACACAGATATTTTTCTCATCAAAGATCAGGACATTTTCTAGAAAACTGGTGCACTATAGAAACTTCTTTGTTTCTACCAGTTTCTGCACAACATGCTGAAGACTTTCCACCCAAAATTGGTTCATATTTTAGGATTACAATAAACAGCTACTGCATGACATGATTTTTTTCAATTTCTACGGACAAACCATGATCTTAGTCTAATCTTGTAATGTCAAAGTATGACCAGCTTCTCTTAGCAAAATCAGAAACAACAAAAGAAAAATCGCCTTGACATTCAGCAAAAAATGATACAATACGTAGACAATTTTTTTGTATTTTGAGTAGTGTTTTGTTCTTTAACAGTGCAAGAAGAGTATAGTCATAGATCTCTTTAGACTCTACAAGAAATGGCCCCTCCCCCAACACACCCTAGGCTACCTGACTGCTGAAGAGACCTCTGCTGGTGGGACATCTTTGTCATCTTTGAGAATGCCATTTTTCCAACGATTTTGGATGCCTTGAACCTCTGCCATTCGCTCCTGTCGCAAGCGTTGCGCCATGTCAGAGCAGTGTGACTGCTGTGTTGGCTGCCAATGTGCCGATTTGGTGGCAGATCCTACAGCCTGACTCTTGCTGGGGGGTGTTACTGGCCTTATTTGGGGTGTTGAGCTGAGCGATGCGCTCCTTGATGCCATCCTTAGTGCAAGTTTTGGCAGGGGTTGCTGTAGAATTTTTCGAAGGAGATTTCTGGGTGGCTGGAGTTTTGAGTGGAGAACAGTCTCCAGGGTTGACTTTCTTGATGCTGCTGACTACCTGTGCGGAAGAGATATGCTCCCAGGCTGACATGCGAGCTGACACAGAATGGGCCGTGGGTTCATCTTCAGCACCCCTGCGTGTTTTGGGCCTCATCTGTACAGCTTCACACTCTTCAACAGGTGCTGTGCTGATGGGGCGAGCTGGAGTACAATCCTTTGGAGGGTGGGTCACTCTCCCAGGAGTGGCTGCAATAGTCTTAGGTGTGCATGGAGCATCTGACTTGTTGTCTGAAATCTTTTGTTCCCAGTTAGCCAGGCGGGCTGACAGTGGGTCGGTCTGTGGGAGGCACAAGTACCTTCGGTGTTTCTGGTTCTCTCCTGTGGCTAGCAGACTTCAGTGACTCTCTTTTGGTCTCCTCTTGTTCGTTGGAACTGGAATCTTTTTTCATTTCTGAGTGTTTTTCTATTTCTTTTTCTTTCTCCATCCTGCTAGTATTGGCCCTGGAGGATCTGGACTCCTCATCGTCTGCCTGATATCCAGGTTCAGATTCTTTCTCATGCTGTGCTTCCATTTCCTTAACATTCTGGCACTCAGCTGGCTTATTTGAGTCAGGTAAGGAAGAAGCAGATGGCTTGACAGAAGGCACATCACCATTCCCTGATTTAGTACCTGCTTTGGCGGGGGAGCCACTTGCTAGCTTATCGCTCTCTGATGGCATTGAGGTGACGGCCTTTTTTGGTGACTTCTTGCTGACAGCGGTAGGGATATAGTCATGGAAGCTTTGGCTGAGCTGAACTGTGTTGAAGCAGAGTTTTCTGTGGCCTTAGGAGGTTGCCAGCGTGGTTTCTTCTCTTCTTCTTTCCTAAGAAATGACCAGAAACCAGAAACAGTTCATACATTGAAGAGGTACAAGAATGCACAAGTCATATACGTGCAACACTTTTTGTTTCATCAGCATCACCACTGGAATTTCAACCATATAACCATTAGTTACAGGTTATGTGTCCTAGTGATCCCAACATAAATTCTTCAAACAACAGCCAGTGGGGTTAACTACTTTAAAAATGATCAGAATTAAGCATTCACAGACACACACACACACACACACACACACACACACACACACACACACACACACACACACACAGTAGAGCAATGACACAAGCAAATCAGACCATGTGGTGTACTGTGTGCTTACACAATAGTGGGATGGCTGAGATCGTCCTCCCAGCTACTAATGTTGCTGGCCAGCTGGGCTAAGCGTTTTTACGCTGAGAGCTGGGCTGGGGTCCTGCTGGACTGATCTGCTGACCTTGTTTGCTCCACTGGAGGGGACACAGCCATGCTCTTCCTAGGGGTGGGAACAGGAGAGGAATCTCCTTGGTTTTCTGTTTACAGCAACAAAGAGCAAACAGGATGTTAAACTGTGGCTTCAGTTTGGGTAAAACTGTCTTCATTATAAAAATAGCAAGATGTTACACTGTGCTTTTGTAATTTATGGTAAGATGGTACACGAGTCTTCTCTTATAGCAAGGTGTAAAACTTTACCTTCATTTTGTACACATGGCAAGATTTTAAGCCTTCATTCTCTATAGGAGATTGTGTCTATGTTCTGTATGGCAAGATGTAAGACTGTCTTTATTCTGTATGTGGGATTGGACGTCAAAATGTATCTTAAGGATGGCAAGCCTGATATCACATTGCATCTCTACTCTGTATGGCAAGCCAGATGTCAGATGGTCTTTATATATGGCAAACCAGATGTCATATGGTATCTCTATTCTGTATGGTAAACCAGATGTCAGACAGTCTTTATTCTGTAGGCAGAGAATAGTTTCTTGTGTGGGGACAGACAACACTGAGGTTTGCTGTAACCTCGAGGCCAATGACATCTGAGAATTGTCTCCTGTGTGAGGATGGAAGACAGTAAGACGTGTTAGCTTGTCCAGGCCAAACAGAGAGTTGCCAGCCAATAGGAGCCCTTTTCGTGGAGAGGGCGAACGGCAGTCCCAGAGATGATCCAAGAGTGCAAATATAGTTACATTAGTGTCAGTATCTCCCAGCTGGGATTTGGCCGATTAGGTGGACATGAACAGTGGCGACTTCGGCAAGGTCATGCGACTGGAGTGATATGACTTGCGCGAGAACTGGACTGGGTCAACCAAGGGAAACAGCTGGCAAATCCTGAATGTTTATTTCTTTCTTGTGTCATATGTGTGTAACCAGAAGACTGTGTAGTCTTTCCCGATTAATTAAGAGTAACTGAGAAAAAGAGAGGTTGCAATCATAAGATTATCTGTATGACGTTTACATCTCTGTATGAGACAGATAAGAGTGTTATGTAGTATTGGGTGTAGGCCCAGAGTCAAACTGAATAAAATTTCTTTCTTTTTTTTTTTTTCTTAATGAAATGCTACTGATTTCCCGTCACCTTTGAGCAGGCCTGATGTGAGTGACAGTGTGCCCTATGCAAGAGCACAATTAGTTTTTTGAAGATATGAATGCTTCTGTCCATTAGTGAAGATATGAATGATTCTGTCCATATCTCCCTGCAAATGATAATCATATTTTTATAACAAGGGGAATGTCAGAGATCTGGCACAGTGTCTTGATTCTGTGTCGTAAGCCAGATGTTACCCTTGTGTCTTTATTCTGTATGATAAGCCAGATTTTACATCATGTCTTTATTCCATATGGTAAGCAAGATGTGACACCGTCTTTACTCAGTATGGCAAGTCAGATGTGATACTGATCTTCTTCTGTGTGGCATGCCGAATGTTACATTGTTCCCTGTATGTAACACAATCGTAACACACAAGACAACTAGTCGCTGGCTTCAACAACCGCATGCAATAAATCCACTTTCAATAATAAAAAAAATTTCAGAAAAAAAAAAAAAAAATTTAGAAAAAAAAAAGAAAAGAAAAGAAAAGAAAAGGTCACAGCTTCTACGCACCACAATAAATCAATAAACTGACAAAAAAAAAATCTGATAATATTCAGTGGTACTGTTGCTTCAAGTTAGTTGTGGATATAGGAAGTATATTCAAACAAATAGAAACGTCAAAACGTACTACGCACACGCACACAGATGACCAGATTTAGGGAATTAAGTACTCACTTCAGTTTACTTATCTGAGCCCTCAAATTACAAGCCTGGTTTAGTGGTTAACAACAACAAAAGCCTGGTTACAATGCGCAAAAACCTGTTTCAGCCAATATCGACCTGTGCCTTCCTCTGCCCAATGTGCCCGCTGTGTGGACAGTGCCTGCAGACGAGATTTCACGCTAGCAATGGCTGGGGTGTCAGGCTTCACAGCCGATTCCTTCTCTCGCACACACTGACGTTTGGGTGAATCTGAAAAATCAAGCATAAGAAACATCCCCACAATTTGTCAATGCTAATTATATTGAAGCTAGTTGTGCAAAGATCCTTTTCTACTGAAGCAATCCTCAGTTTTTTGTTTGTTTTGTGTGTGTGTGTGTGTGTGTGTGTGTGTGTGTGTGTGTGTGTGTGTGTGTGTGTGTGTGTGTGTGTGTGTGTGTGTGAATTTCTTCACTTTGCAACTTGCTAGTATTGTAAAGGAAGCCAATTATGTCATTTGAATCAGCTTAATTAATCTTCTCATTTTTAATGATACAGTTACTTACACAAAATTGGTCTAAAATCATACGCAAAATGAATCAAGCCTTGAATTTATAAACTAAAAAGTGACTGCCTCATATTCCGAAATCTACTAAGAAAATTATCTAAAAGATATAAAAGATAGCAAGTGTATGTGGTAAGTACTTGAAATATGAGATGTTAAAAGGTGCATGAATCAATTCATGAATTACACTGAAGGGAAGGGGAAGGAGGGAGGGAGGGCTGGGGACAGATTGGGGTACAACTCATAAGAGCAAAACATGTCGGTCAAAAGTACATCCTAAAATAATGTTCATTACAGATAAAGCTAAGTGTAAGCATATATTTCATATGACTGTAGTTTAACTTGGGACATCTACAAACTCTCATCACTAACTCAGCATCATTCTCTTTCTGAAAATTGAAGTCAGGGTAAAAAGCAAGGCCTGAGGTATGTACATTTACAATTTTACTTTACTTTGCTATGTTTGCTGGATTCTGCTTTCCATAATTAATCATTAGTATGATCATTTTAGATTTGTACTGTGAGTCAATCATTAAAAAAAATGTATTCCTCTGTTGGGCAAATTTAAGATACCATGATTGGGAGCGTCACTATGTAATTTTACCAGATCATAGGATACAGACTTATGGCCAAAAGTATGTACTGTCTTTGCTAATGACTTCATACAGGAATGAGTTCTGAAAAGCCACTAATCTTATGTTGCCAGATATGATTCTGCTGACATTTGTGATTGCAAAGAAAATACCCATTTTATGTTTTACCATGTAGACACAGTCACACTAAACTGAAACAAGGTAATGATAAAGCCATTTTGATTATGCAGGGGGTCGTTAAAATGGTCAGGGAAAACTCCAGTTACCCTCAGTTTGTGCTGATTCACCTCCAACATTACTTGTCAAGTCCTCAGTCAGTGGAGAGCGACGTTTCCGGGGAGCTGCATCCGGACCCTTCCCAATTTTCTTATCCAGAAGTTCACGCCTTTGTCTCGTCCGTTCAAGTAGTTTCTGAAATGGTGGATTCCACATCAAATCAAAAAAAGAAATTAAAAAGTTCTCTGTGAATCCTGTTTTTTTAAAACAACATAGCTTCAGATTCTTAGACTGTGAGAGCTCCATGTACCAAATCCAATATCATTTTTTTTTTTCTCCAAGTAAGATGCACAATAATCAAAGAAAACCAGAAAAAGGATTAAATATAATTCTAGAATATGACAATTTTTTTTCTTTTTGTTTGTTTGTTTGCTTGTTTGTTTTGCATTTGTCAGTGTAGGGTTACATTTTAATTTATGGACCTTTCAAAATAATGCATTTAGATAAAATATTCTCTGGTGATACTTTGTCAAAAAAAAAAAAAAAAAAAATGAAGAAACAAAAGATCTCGATCCAAGAGAGAGGGATAAAATCTCAATCCATCATCCTGAATCTGGCAGTAGCTGAATTTCAATTAGTTTTAGCAGTATCCAAGTGGGAACATAAATGTAATATGCACTAGAGATGATGTGTCTATGCTAGTGATGTGGTGCAGATGGCCCTATATTCTCATTGTATATCAACAGTGTGTGTGTTGTGTACAAACTGTATACACCTTTCACTGCGCAATGTGTGCAGATAAAGAAGCCTAAAAAGCAGCTTTCATGAATCCAGTGCAACTGAATCTTTCACCGCACAATGTGTACAGAAAAAGAAACAAGCTAACAAACAGCTTCCATGAATGCAGTTGAACTGCACAGTGTTCCCTATTGGATTTTAAAATAAGTGTCAAAATTACCTTCAGTCCCTAAAACTGGGGGTCAGATCTGAAAACTGAGGATCAAAAAAAAAGCTACACATTCTGGCAGTTACATTTTTTTCCCTATGTTTTTTCTACTCAAATTAATGATGTAAAGTGCACCATTTGTATTCTGGGTGTGCTGCAACAACATCTGAATAAAACCAGTAAAATAACATTTTGTGCTTTGGTGCATGTGAGCCTCACTCATTATATCCTTTTGCATTGTACAGTATCGTATACAAACAAAGTAAGCTCTATCAAGATAAATTATTGTAATTATCTGTTTGAGCACTTTTCATCATGGAAATATGTTGTCCTTATGTCTCTGAGAGAAATTAAGTTCTGACCACATAAACATGAAAGGGAAAGAGTCTGAGTCACTATATGCACACGCTTGCAAACACACAATACACACATACAGTGGAGATTCTTTCTTAAATTAAAGGTAAGCGCAAACAAATTAGGAAATAAAGAATAAAACCTAACCTTGAGCTGGCACTGAGAGCTACACACAGTTTTGAAAAACTGTTAAAATAAAGGAATAAAAAAATGGTCAAGACTAAGTAAATTTACAAAGATACACTTTACTTGGCAAGAGCAGCAACACAAGGTGCAGCAGAGCTACTTGGATTGGGAGCCACACACTGTTCAGGGCAGTTTTGCAGTCTAATGGCATGAAGAGTAAGAGATGTGGAGTAGAGTGGAAAGTATTGGCCATACATTGTTTGACAGCAATTATATTCAGTCAGTAAACAATTTCTTTTCTCTGTTCCATCATTTTCTGGCCCAGTTTCACATCTAATGACCTCTAGCACAATATTATCATGTATAGTAAATCAAGCTGACTGACAGACAGAACAAAAAAGAAAACAGACTGGGGTTTTCCAAATGGTGGGAGAGCATCTGAACTGGTTTGCTGTGGCGTCTTTTTCAGAGAAAAAAATGAATTGACAGACTTCTATTTTCAAACATAAGGGATAGCTGAAAAAAAAGATACATGCTATCTATTGGCACACTATCTATTTCACAGCCATCTCTTATTTTTCGTCTTCCATATGCAAGCATCAGTCTAGACCTCCAGGACCGATGGTTATGAGATCTGCATGAAGTACAGCTTCATAATTTCTTCAATGAATAAATGAGTTATTACTGACGCCAAATTTTCAAAAACATTTACAATTTTTTCTGTCAGTTACATTCGTATGCTTGTTTGATATCGAGCCAGTAGTGACATAAACATTCATTTGACAATCAGACTCATAATATGGGCAGTCTAAATGACTGGAAATGAATCATAACTGCAGCGCAAAAATGTCACCATTCAATAAGAAACCAGTCGACATGAAGAAAGTTTGTTTTTTTTCACAATTTTTATCGATCAGCCGTGTAAGTTTAGTAGCACATCGATTGACCTTGTGTGTTCAAAATAATGAAGTGTGCATCATTATGACCCTCATTCTTATAATGTGTACATGCATCAAATCTTAATTCTATGTGTAACAGACCCCCAGCTTCGCATTATTGGGGACACTGTCAATACCAAGATAGGAACCATTTTCACCAATTTATGGAGCAGTGAGGCTAGTGATCAAGTCAAAGAATGAAGCTGAAAACAGTAAGGAGATTACTTTCATGTGAAAACAATGCAATCAGAAATACCATAAAATGAGTATATGACTTAAAGCATCGTATGAATGACAAGAATGGGTTGAAAAAATGACTGAAGGAATGATAAGAATGTAAATTTAAATAAGCATGTATGTGCAAACACTACATCCTTAACTAAAATGTAAAGAGAAAAGTTAAAAAATGAATATCTGTAGGAAAACAAAGAAAATAAAAACAAAGTGAAAAACATGCTTTGTATTGTAACCAAAACCTTATTTCAAAAAGAAAAAAAAAATCACTGAATTATAAAATTGTGAATAAATTATGCAAAGCATCAAATAAATATCTACCTCTACGGTTCACTGAACAGTGATCACTTGATGCATTTAAAGATAAGAAAAAAAAAATGTTAAAATGAATACATATTAACATTGATATATATATATATATATATATATGTATATATATATATTTCCTTAAAGAGTAATAATAGGTGATGCTTATATCACTCTGTTAATTTTAAACTTCAAATATACAGTTGCCTACTTTTTTTCAAATGCAAGTAACTGACTCTTGCTTTTTTTTTTCTAGTCAGCTAAAGAAAGGTCTGTGTTGCTTTTTTGATTGTTTAGGTAATTCAGGATTACCTAAAGAGAAACAGTCAAAGCCCTAGCCACCCTAGTAAATTAAATTACTATAAAAGCTTACTGATGTAGTACAGACAGGACATAAGAATAATACAGGACACACAATACACAGTATTAGTATTCCACAGTTCTTAGCTCTAACGGAAGCCTGAGGAACTGTACCAGTAACATACTGCATAACTGCTGTTTAGTCCAGGACCAGTGGCAAAAGCCTCAACAAATGCATTTTACGAGCCAAGAAGCAAAATTGTCAGTTATGTATGGTGCTTTCCTTAGAGCAGTAAATATTCAGAATCAATCAATCGTAAAAGTCCTACTAAACCCGACTTTCTGGCACTATGCATGCAAAATGAAGTGAAACCTGAAGAACAGAAATCAAAGGAACGACACACACTAATACAGGCTAATTAAATTGTTAACCTCTTGACTGCTTGATACATATGATTATGCCCATTTCAAGCCATCTTTTACTGGGTAACAGGGAGTAACAATGTAGACAGCTAAGCACCAGTCATTAAATATTTGAAGTGTACGTCTGTACTGCATTTAGAGACCACTGTTCTTAATAGCAATTAGTAATAGAAAAAGTCTCAAAGCTTTCTGTGAACACTGTCACGTCAGACTCAAAGTTAAAACTTAACAAAAGGTTGGCTGACATAAAAATAAAATGCTACAAAGAAACTATGCATGTGGCATATAATACAGCTAACCTTGATCAAGTACTTGAATTTATCAACTTATAAGCAGTGAACAGCCAGAACATTTTCAGCTTGACACTGCAGTTTCTTGGTCATAAGCTGAAAATCAGAATTTAGTTATTCTTCAAAGATTTGGGATTAAAAAAAAAAAAAAAAAAAAAAACCAGCCTTCATTAAACAAAAGTCAATCACTTACTGTATGTTCTCAGCTGAATGGAGAAGTAAATATAGTTTCACGAAAAAAAAAAAAAATCAACTTTTTATCAATAAATTACCACTCATTTTTTTTTTCTCTTTCGTTTGTTTTGACATGCATGAAAAAGGGGCAATTCCCTTTGAAATTTGACAATGTCATAAGCAAAAAAGCTTCATCAATCAATGGACTGATTATTGCTGCGACACAACCACAAAACAAATCCCTTGGTACACATAATTCATTTTTAGGCATAATTAAGAATTTGGTGATGGGTTACGAAATCATGCTATGACTTCTCCATGAAAGTAATTATAGATCATGTGTTAATTCAGTTATTCATTCTCAACATAATCCTGATCAATAAAATCTTGAACAACATGCCCAGCTTCAAACATTCCAGGGGTGATGGAGTAACACTAACCTGGGAGACAAGTGCCCTCAGAAAATCGATTTGGCTAGCATAGCTGCAACATTTCTGACACATTAGCCTACATGATGATTGGGTTTTTCCTTCCACTTATTTGCTCCAATTCAGAACCTCAGCTGCACCATGAAGACTGTGAAAGAAAGCACTTCTTGGTGACATTTTTCATGGCACTTTGGGGGCTATTTATCTTGTTCTTGTGAACCAGTATTCAGTCTGTTCTCTTGACTGTTCAGCAATAGCAGTAACATTTGCAATGCTTCTGTGTGTGTTGCTGTTACTGTAGAGTTTTGCTAAACTGAAGACTCTGCAGTGCATTGATTAAACTTTGGTTACAAGGATTTAGATTTGGTAGTAAGCTTTTATTGAGCAAGCCCAGTCAACTACATGGGGAAAA
>JADBJO010004951.1:162500-165000 GCA_016801955.1 Conus betulinus
CATTCATCACATTGGAAACAGGTGTTAGATGTATGAAACATGGCAATGGAAAATAATTCTTTGTGTATTAGGAAAACAATGGAACACGATGAAGGTGAGGAAAAACAGGACTTAAGTTCTATCCTCTCCCCATTCTTCATCACGTCCCTCCTTCTTCTTTCTTCTCTACTTATTTCATATCGCTGCAACCCAATGAGTCGAAAGCCGTACCAAAATCATCATCTCACTCTCAACATCATCATCTATTTTTAAGGTTACAGCTGACTGGAATTTGGCCGACCTTCATTGTCAGTGTGTAATGTACGAAGTCCGTTGCCATATAGTTCTATCCTTTTCACATTTTACTCCGTTTTTTTCATGAACTTGGCAAACGAATTTGTACTTACATATTACAAAGCGTAGATATCAAACAGGAACGTACATAGATTAATGGGCATTATGTACGATTCAAACATTACTTTATTAGCGTGGTTACATTGTATATAGGAAGTAGTGTATACTGGTATTAAACACTGACACAATAAAATAAATCTGAATAAAAAAAAGAAAACGATCTTATTTACATGGAGTCTTATGTGAGCTTATAGGGCGTCCCGTGCATCTCATTCCAAACTTTCTTGTGGCCCTATCTCCTGGATTGTGCAGTTCAGCAACATTTTCTCAGACTCCACCAAAAAGCATATCAGCATCATAGACAATATCCTGATTTATAACAGAGTGAAGTTTGGCATCAGAGGCTGCCACAAGTCTGGTCTGCCGATAAAGATTTTAACAACAGTAGATCTTGCTTAGACAACGGTTGTTTCTGCTGAGAGAGAGGAAGACAATCAGCGAACGAAAATGTTTCACTGAATATCAGGCAATTATTCCACAGGCAAGCGGAACGATGGGAAAAGACGGTGGGAGAGGGGACGGGAGGTGGTACTGGGGTGATGGTGGCATGCAAACCAGGAGGACGGGGGGAGAGGGCATGATTATATACCATCTCATGTTTCAAAAGAGAAAGAGAAAGAGGGACGGATAGGCAGGGTGAGAGAGGAAAGGAGGGAGGAAGAGGTGGTTTTGTGGGTGGGGGGGCATAGACATAACTATCCCAAGTTAAAGAGAGCGAGAGCGGGAGAGAGGTGTTTTGGAAAAAATCTGTCCATCTAAAAAAAAAAAAGAAATTATTAAAGCACTCCGAGCAACAAACACAACACTTCTC
This sequence comes from Conus betulinus, assembly GCA_016801955.1. Lineage (NCBI taxonomy): Eukaryota > Metazoa > Mollusca > Gastropoda > Neogastropoda > Conidae > Conus > Conus betulinus. The sequence goes on from JADBJO010004951.1 coordinate 163,705, forward strand.
AAAATACAACTGAAGCTGTTGGAGTACACGATGAATCAGTCCAATAAATACTGAAAAAAGTATATATACATCAAGACATTCTGTAAACATTTCCAAGCAACGCAATTAATCAATGTCACAGAGAAAACGCCTTTTTTCAAAAATCAAGTGCTTAATACTGCAAGGTATTTTGCATCATCTTCAGTGTTTTGCCAGGAGTTCTCGAAAGGCCAAACAAACTTCAGTGAACTTCTGTTCCAACATACCTCAATGTCATACGTCCATGTTTTGTTCCTTTACATCAGCTTCTCTGCACGTACAACAGCATAGGAAACGCTGCACATTTCGGTAATAGCGTTCAAACAACAACTTTATGCGCAAAAAATGTCCACATCTAAAAAAAAAAAATTCTGAATACTTGCATGATATTCACTACATATGTATTTTGAGTATAGCCTTTTTTTAACTGATGCAGACGATTTTCCTTATCTGTTGTTGATGTATAACCCACTGACAAAACAACCGTGAATATGCGTGTGTGTGTGTGTGTGTGTGTGTGTGTGTGTGTGTGTGTGTGTGTGTGTGTGTGTGTGTGTGTGTGTGAGAGAGAGAGAGAGAGAGAGAGAGAGAGAGAGAGAGAGAGAGAGAGAGAGAGAGAGCGTGCGCACGTGCGTGTGTGTGTGTGTGTATGTGTGTGTGTGTGTGTGTGTGTGTGCGCGCGCGCGCGTGCGTGCGTGTGTATGGGTGCGTGTGTGTGTGCACGCGCGTGCGTGCGTGTGTGTGGGTGCGTATGTGTGCACGCGCGCCCGCGCATGTGCAGTCCTCTTTCTTTCTGTGTGTCAGTTTCTCTGTGTAACTATGATCAGAGACCGACAGGCGAGCAGTCGCACTGAGAAGCTGGAGAAGACAAAAAGAACCCAAAGAGACATCGACAAATCCACTTGGAAATGACCAGGTGAGAAAAAGAAAGGGAGCATGGGTAAGAGAAAGTTTTCGGAAGCGGGAGCGTGGAGAGTGGGTGGGTCAGGGAGTTGGGAGGGGAAGTGAAGTTGGGGCTGAGGCTGAAGGTGGGAAGTATGGGGGATGGAACGATGCTGCTGTCACAGTAGTTGATAACCATTTTCCGTTGTGGTGATATTGTCTGTGGAAGAGTGCTGCGGTTGAGGAATAGACACACACACACACAAACATGCACAGACACAACGCACACACGCTTGCTCACTCGCATGCACGCACGCACGCACGCACGCACACACACACACACACACACACACACACACACACACACACACACGCCTACACAAGGGGACCAACTCA
>JADBJO010004952.1:0-2500 GCA_016801955.1 Conus betulinus
ACTCTGTGCGTCGAAAGACGTCACTCACTAAACAATCGACACTCACCATCAAACTCACTTCAACAGACAATGGACACACACAATCAACCAAAGATACTTCGCCAGACGCTAGAGACACACTGTCCAACAAAATCATTCCACTAGACAATGGGCGCATACTCTTCAACAAAATCAATTCATTAGGCAACAAACACACACTGTCAAGCTGGGTTATAAGCAACGTTATCTTATCTTATTATCTTACACACTGTCAAACAAAGTCACCTCACTAAACACTGTAAACATGGGGTACACAATTATGAAAGACTTTTTTTTTGCAGACTGTTGGTCTTTAAGGACATTTATGTGGTTTTTGTGAAAGTTAGAAAGGATTTTCAACGGTAAAGAATCAGAGACTTCGTCTTAACTGTCCTCTCAGTCTCGTTTGTCAATAACTTGATACATATGTCAGTCAACGCCAATCGCCGGAAAATCTGTAGCACCCGATGAGGCTGATACCTGGTAAGGCCATCATTCACCTAACAGTACTGTTCTAGCTAGGGTTGCAGTGAGGGGTGGTTGTTGAGATGAGGAGAAAAAGATGGGTGTGGATAGGCGAGAATGGAAAGGCTTTTTTTTTAACTGTCCAAAGAGGTACGTTTGGCTACAACGGTTCTACCAGTATTTCAAGAGATTCTATAACCTCACAAAAAAACTTGAGATTCTGTCATCTGACGAAACAATTGACTTGTAACATGTTTGTTTCTTTCTTTTGGCGCCATGGTCATTTTCTTTTGTTTAAACGAGCTTAGTCCAAACAAGGCTTTCACAGCAATACGAGTAACATCGTTACAAAGTTGTGTTTTAGGACACGAAAAGTGTACCCTATATAAAACGTTGGATTATATACCATGTAAAGAGTCAGTATTTGTCTTACAGTTATCAACAGCAAAGAGGAATGCAAAAAGTCGGGGGACACGGATGGACAATGGAGATTAGTGACACATGAAGAGAGAGCGGGTGTATGACTGTTATCAACTTAACTCTACCTGTACTCCAATGCGGAAAGGATAGTACCCAGACAGGTAGGCTGCTCGGGATCTGCAAGGGAACAACACACACACACACACACACACACACACACACACACACACACACACAATAGACACACACACAATTACACGCATAGCAGAGCTTATTCTTGATCAGCATAAAAAGCTCTGTCTGTCTTTTCTTCTTTCTTCCATCCTTCCATTCCATCTTACTCCAAAGTCCAAATGGAAAATGTGATAAGCTTAACTGTTTGCTTTATCTTGTTAACGGAAACTTTCTATCTTCCTTTTCACAGCAGATGTTCCTTTTTGTCTCCTTCAATGACGTATTCCTTTTTGCCAGAAAACAGTTTAAGTGCATTACCCCAGGGCTCTCACAATACAACAACCACTTTCGGAGCAACTTCTTTCCAAAACTGGCAAGCGCCATTGATACATTTTGGAGGCATTCCAGTGGATACAGATACTTAAGTATTCTAACCACAATACAGAGTGCACCTCTAACATCTACTGAAGACAAATATTTACAGTATGCTAAGTGCAAATGTACAATGTGTCCCTTACATCTACTACTACAGCTGCTGCTGCTACTACTACTACCACTACTACTAGTACTTCTACTACTACTGCTGCTACCGTTGCTACTACTACTACTACTATTACTACTATTGCTGCTGCGGCTACTGCTACTGCTACTACTACTACTACTACTACTACTACTATTGCTGCTACTTCTACTTCTACTTTCACCTCTAAGTTCTTGGGAGAAAATGTTTATGATGAATCACTCTCAACAGTTGTACACTTGTGCCGAAATGTACACAGCTGAGATAATTACTTAGATTAGGAATGAATTCACTAACTGACCTATTCCTGCTGGTATTGATATTGTAGACTATTCCCTCCTGCCCAGTCATATATATAAATCAGCCCGTTAAGGAAGCCTAACTGAGCTGTTAATTACATTACTAGTATGCATATAAGACGGAGTATTCGCTTTTGCTCTTTAACCAACTCTGTCTTTGTCAAAGACTGATAACCATGTAAAAACTTACGGTGTGCAGGCGGCTTGAGAATAGGACTGGTTCAGAACGACGCCATTATCCACCATGCTTTGCAAGTTAGGGGTTATGACGCTAGGGTTGTTCCAGCTGACGTCATTGAAACCTGCGTGTGAACACCATAACATAGGAGGATGTTATGTATTGTGCATGGTGATATAACAATGTGTTATGAAAATTATTACGAGCATTTGAGTGTTATTCACGCAACAGATACACAGATTCATGCACGTTTACATTCAAATGATATCAATGTTTTGTAAACACAGTCTACACACATTATTGGCATATGGATTAGAAATGTTACAAAAGCTGCTGTGGCGAAGTGGTTAGCGTTGCAGAACAAATTCTGATCAGGTTATTCGATCGCCTCTACGTTCGTGACAAAACAACAACAACAACAACAAA
>JADBJO010004952.1:7500-15000 GCA_016801955.1 Conus betulinus
CTAAGCACTTGATCATCGGTAAGATACGGATATAGTCACAAGTGCAAAACAGTCACATCTACGATATCATTGGGCAGTCTTCGTAAACCCTCCAGAGAAACACAAATCAAATCACAACGCTGTAAGGCCACCTAGAGAATCGCACACGCGCCACACAAAATCACTTTTCCACAAAGGGAGATGATAATGGGGCCAGACTGAAGAAGTTACTTCCCGTTAATATTTCTGTTACTGAACATGCAAAAAGATCAGATACAGGGTTGATAAAGCTAAAAAGTTTTAATTTCCGATTAAAAATTGTCAACTCAAGGACAATTATCAGTTCGTAAACGGTAACTTCGTAGTTTTATGTTCGGTGAACAATTAGTTATAATCTTGATGAACGGATTCTGAATCGGAAATCTAATTCAGATCGGCACCACGTATTAGCATCAAAATTGCGCTGAGTTTGCATTGGTCTTACTCTGTTTTTTTTCTCCCCAATATTCTTCAGTAATATATAGTCGGCGGCTTTTTTGCATATTCATACTGACAGACAGAAGTGGGGTAAATGCTGCGTCAAATTTTACTCATAGGGCAAAACTAGGAGTCACACCAACGGTCTCGATATCGGGAGTCATATGTTTCAACTACGCAAGGACGGCAACCTTTAAATAAGCAAAACACATCTTCAGCAAAATTTTTGTGTGACCCTTATATCTTCATCCACATAGAGGACAAGATTTCGTGGACAACAAGGTTTCCTCTCAGTCACACAGTGCTAGCCAATATGTTTGGTGGAAAATGAACTCTGAGCGACTCGGGAGGTGGACGGGAAGAGCAAGGGGAGGGGGTGTGGAGAGAAGCTGAAAGGAAGTATGCTCTGCCCTTTTCTTCCAAAACGCAACGTAAATAGTGTGTCTCAGCTTTTTCTGGATCTCTGGAAACCCGGAGCAGAGCTTTCTGATGATGCTCACCCATGATGTCTGTTGATGTATGTGGCAGCTGAGAGAGGTGCACTGCTGTAAAATGAATAACTTTAATTGTTCCATTCCTACGGTGTACTTGGAATGATAGAGCATGAATGTAGTGCATCTGATGAGATTTCTGTAAAATGTTGAGAAAGCTTAGAAAAAACAAAACAAGCAATAACCGAAAAAATCGGCATTCACACACACACACACACACGCACACACACTTCGCAAAAATTCAAAAGAACTTTTGTTGATAGTAGAGCAAGCTGATAGACACACAGAGATAAAAGGAAATAAAAATTAAAAAGAAAGAAAGAAACAAAAAAAAAAAGAGAGAGAGGGTAATGGGAGGGACAGAGAGAGAAAGAGATGTGGGGCAGGGATGGGTAGGAGAGAGAGAGAGAGAGAGAGAGAGAGAGAGAGAGAGAGCCAGATGCGTAGCCGCTCGGCCATCATACTAAAAGACAATTACACAAACATGAAATGGGACATATCGATGATGGATGCTGATTAAACAACAGGTACGGGTGACAGACACAGTGTGATGGACTGAGAGATCAGTGTATAAAAAGATGGGAGGATGAACACACACAGCACCATTCTCCAGTTGCTGGTCATCGGGACACCATGGACAGGTAAACACCAGAGAGAGAGAGAGAGAGAGAGAGAGAGAGAGAGAGAGAGAGAGAGAGAGAGAGAGGCCTAAACTCTAACTTTTTATCCGACTTGTTTTCACAGTTGGTATCTTACAGATTTATTCCCTGTTTAGCATGTCGAACAGACTTTGAATACCAACACCTGAACTGAAGTGTTTCCTACGTGCAGCCTGGCCTTGCTTCTCCCTCTGTTGCTGGCAACATGCGCTGTAGCCAGGGATGGACCTCCCAACATCATCTACATCCTGGCCGATGACTTGGGTGAGTATCCGACATCATGTGGGGTTGACCTGGATAGTCACCTGATGTCTTTGGCTGTTGACTTGGGCAATGTTCTGCATTCTTACTGAAGGCTGTGATAAATGTACTTTGTTATTAGGTGATAACTTGGGTTGGTATTCTACATTATGGCAAATGAGGTTCTCTACATCCTGGTTTATGACTTAAATCGGCGTACTTAAGTATACTTCACTCCGCTGCAGATGAAGCTGGTTTCTACCCTGATGCAATGTGTGATGGTAAAAAATTTGTTTCAAAGATAGTGCAGAAGATCAAGGCAAACGTGTAAGGTATCTGCTCTCAGACCATGTATACCAAACAGTTGTTATATGTATCTCTTTTTTAGCTAAATTCTCTCTCTCCCTCCCTCTCTCTCTCTCTCTCTCTCTCTCTCTCTCTCTCTCTCTCTCTCTCTCTCTCTCTCTCTCTCTCTCTGGCTGTCTGTCTGTCCGTCTGTCTGTCTGTCTGTCTGTCTGTCTGTGTCTGTCTGTCTGTCTGTCTGTCTGTCTGTCTGTCTGTCTCTCTCTCTCTCTCTCTCTCTCTCTCTCTCTCTCTCTCTCTCTCTCTCTCTCTCTGAAAATGATGGCGTGGCCAAATCACGAGTTGGAACCTTTCGACCTAAGGAACTATGTAATCATACAAATCTCCGATTTCTTTGTTGTTGTTGTTATTGTTTTGTCACGAACGCAGAGGCGATCGAATAACCTGATCAGAATTGTTCTGCAACGCTAACCACTTCGCCACACAGCAGCTTTGTAACATTTCTAATCCATATGCCAATAATGTGTGTAGACTGTGTTTACAAAACATTGATATCATTTGAATGTAAACGTGCATGAATCTGTGTATCTGTTGTGTGAATAACACTCAGATGCTCGTAATAATTTTCATAACATTGTTATATCACCATGCACAATACACAACATCCTCCTATGTTATGGTGTTCACACGCAGGTTTCAATGACGTCAGCTGGAACAACCCTAGCGTCATAACCCCTAACTTGCAAAGCATGGTGGATAATGGCGTCGTTCTGAACCAGTCCTATTCTCAAGCCGCCTGCACACCGTAAGTTTTTACATGGTTATCAGTCTTTGACAAAGACAGAGTTGGTTAAAGAGCAAAAGCGAATACTCCGTTTTATATGTATACTAGTAATGTAATTAACAGCTCAGTTAGGCTTCCTTAACGGGCTGATTTATATATATGACTGGGCAGGAGGGAATAGTCTACAATATCAGTACCAGGAATAGGTCAGTTAGTGAATTCATTCCTAATCTAAGTAATTATCTCAGCTGTGTACATTTCGGCACAAGTGTACAACTGTTGAGAGTGATTCATCATAAAAACATTTTCTCCCAAGAACTTAGAGGTAGAGAAGTGGAAGTAGAAGTAGAAGTAGCAGCAATATAGTAGTAGTAGTAGTAGTAGTAGTAGTAGTAGTAGCAGTAGCCGCAGCAGCAATGGTGGTAATAGTAGTAGTAGTAGTAGTAGTAGCAACGGTAGCAGCAGTAGTAGTAGTAGTAGTACCAGTAGAAGTGGTAGTAGTAGTAGCAGCAGCAGCTGTAGTAGTAGATGTAAGGGACACATTGTACATTGCACTTAGCATACTGTAAATATTTGTCTTCAGTAGATGTTAGAGGTGCACTCTGTATTGTGGTTAGAATACTTAAGTATCTGTATCCACTGGAATACCTCAAAATGTATCAATGGCGCTTGCCAGTTTTGGAAACAAGTGGCTCCGAAAGTGGTTGTTGTATTGTGAGAGCCCTGGGGTAATGCACTTAAACTGTTTTCTGGCAAAAAGGAATACGTCATCGAAGGAGACAAAAGGAACATCTGCTGTGAAAAGGAAGAAAGAAAGTTTCCGTTAACAAGATAAAGCAAACAGTTAAGCTTATCACATTTTTCATTTGGACTTTGGAGTAAGATGGAATGGAAGGATGGAAGAAAGAAAGAAGAAAAGACAGACAGAGCTTTTTAAGCTGATCAAGAATAAGCCTCTGCGTATGTGTGTGTATTTGTGTGTGTGTGTGTGTGTGTGTGTGTGTGTGTGTGTGTGTGTGTGTGTGTGTGTGTGTGTGTGTGTTCACCCTTGCAGATCCCGAGCAGCCTACCTGTCTGGGTACTATCCTTTCCGCATTGGAGTACAGGTAGAGTTAGTTTGAGAACAGTCATACACCCGCTCTCTCTTCATGTGTCACTAATCTCCATTGTCCATCCGTGTCCCTGTCTTTTTGCAGTCCTCTTTGCTGTTGATAACTGTAAGACAAATACTGACTCTTTACATGGTAATATAATCCAACGTTTTGTATGGGGTACACTTTTCGTGTTCTAAAACACAACTTTGTAACGATGTTACTCGTATTGCTGTGAAAGCCTTGTTTGGACTAAGCTAGTTTAAACAAAAGAAAATGACCATGGCGCCAAAAGAAAGACACAAACATGTTACGAGTCAATTGTTTCGTCAGATGACAGAATCTCAAGTTTTTTGTGAGGTTATAGAATTTCTTGAAACACTGGTAGAACCGTTGTAGCCAAACGTACCTCTTTGGACAGTTAAAAAAAAAACCCTTTCATTCTCGCCTATCCACACCATCTTTTTCTCCTCATCTCAACAACCAGCCCTCACTGCAACCCTAGCTAGAACAGTACTGTTAGGTGAATGATGGCCTTACCAGGTATCAACCTCATCGGGTGCTACAGATTTTCCGGCGATTGGCGTTGACTGTCATATGTATTAAGTTATTGACAAACGAGACTGAGAGGACAGTTAAGACGAAGTCTCTGATTCTTTCCGTTGAAAATCCTTTCTAACTTTCACAAAAACCACATTAATGACCTTAAAGACCAACAGTCTGCAAAAAAGTCTTTATAATTGTGTACCCCATGTTTACAGTGTTTAGTGAGGTGACTTTGTTTGACAGTGTGTAAAATAATAAGATAAGATAACGTTGCTTATAACCCAGCTTGACAGTGTGTATTTGTTGCCTAATGAATTGATTTTGTTGAAGAGTATGCGCCCATTGTCTAGTGGAATGATTTTGTTGGACAGTGTGTCTCTAGCGTCTGGTGAAGTATCTTTGGTTGATTGTGTGTGTGTCCATTGTCTGTTGAAGTGAGTTTGATGGTGAGTGTCCATTGTTTAGTGAAGTGACGTCCTTCGACGCACAGAGTATGTCCAGTGTTTATTGAAGTGTAGTAAAGTGACGTGTTGCACAGAACGCTGTGTGGTCAGAGAGGGCATGGCGGACTATATTCCTCTGGACATTGACTTCCTGCCCAAGAGACTGAAGGAGGCTGGATACAGCACTCACCTGGTTGGCAAGTGAGTCATGTCTACACACACACACACACACACACACGCACGCACGCACGCACGCACGCACACACGCACACACACACACACACACACACACACACACACACACACACACACATATATATATATATATATACAACTGATTATCATTTGATGAACTTGATTACTGTTGTTTTGATGTCTTCATCATTAAAACATTTTCTGTATCTCTTATTCTACATATTCTGATGATATACCAGTAGAACCGTTTTCAGGAGAAAAAAAAACAGAGCATCTCTTGCTTCGGCACCTACTGAAAAACAAGGAAGGGGGGGGGGGGGGGGGGGGGGGGGGGGGGGGGGGGGGGGACGGGGGACAAAGTACTTTGACCATAGTAGTGATGTAAACGATGATTGTGCTGATACAAATAATGATCATGATGATGCTGTCCGCTCTAAGCATTACCATGATACTGTAGATGGCACTTGGGGCACTGTCGTCTGGAAGCAACGCCCACGGGCAAAGGGTTCGATTCCTTCTTGGGATTGTACAACGGCTACAATGACTACTACACCAAGAAGATTATGGGTATGCCCGCGCGCGTGTGTGTGAGTGTCCAGGACGGGGGAAATCGTGATGGTATTGCTTAAGTGCACTAAGTTGATGTATCATTAGTCAGGCTTAACACACCAAGGTTATCTCTGCACTCATACACGCATATGCACACTCATGGGCCCATCAAATTCATCTCTCTCTGGGAATGAGATGTCACGCATTCATTTTTCTCTCCTAACACGACTGAGAACAAGAAATACAATTTCTGTGCTACTTATAATCAAACATGAAAAATCCACTTACACAAAATGAACAAATCAACACATAAAAGATCAATACTTCCTAATCCGGGTTATAATAAAATGACTTCTTACCTGGCCAGGTTTTCACACACACAACCACGCTTTTTCACACCACACCACAGTTCTTGAAAAAGTCTCTTCGAGTCTTCTTCAGCGCTGCTTGATGGTGACGCCTTTGGTTGACTGGCTCCAGGTATCAGGACTGGGTCTTCGTGGTCGTCTCTGGGATCTCGACGTAGAACTCTTCTTCTTCGTCTCTTTCACCCACCTGGGTTCAAATTCAGTTTGTCAGTCTTCACCCACCTCTGGGTTTCAAACTTAGTGTTCTTCTCTTCCAGCTTGTCTTTAACCCTAAGACTTTGCTGTCTCTTCTATCTCCCAGACCACGTTCTCTCGACCCTAATCCTGCCCCCATCTCTTCTCTCTCTCTCTCTCTCTCTCTCTCTCTCTCTCTCTCTCTCTCTCTCTCTCTCTCTCTCTCTCTCTGGTGTTGTTCTCCCCCACACGTTGTCCTCCCTCAGTTTATATAGGGATGGAAACAAAGGATTCCCCTTCGGGCCATGCCTTTGTCCATCCATGCTGCTTCTCAAACCCCCTGTTCACAAGTACCCTGAATTCTCCATTCGCTACATTCTTCCACACGTCAGCATTTACACACATCCCTACCTAATTGATTAGCAAACAAACATTTGGTACCAGATGGACATCGAAATTTCCCGCCGACTTCGGGGGTCACTTAACACGGTAATTATCCTGGAGAAAAGCTACGACGACCGTCCACGCGCATTCAACCCGCCTGACAATAGAACCAACACAGTGCCCCACGGCAATACCATCTAAACGAGCCCAAGACTCCTGCTCTTCAATTACTGTTTACAAAGCGACCTCAGCTGACTGAGTATGTAGCGCCCACTTGATGCACCGAGGTCCCAGTGGTTACGTCCCTCCCCCCTTTCACTATCGGGAAGGTCCGAACCCCTACTACCTTAGGTGTCAACTGTCATCTGACCACTTCGTCATCCTTGACACAGTTCGACCATGTGCGGTGGGTAAGGCACACTGGTTAATGGGTCTATTACCTATTGTATACTATGTACAACGTCCCTTTGCCTCTAAGCGTTTAATTCCTTTTGTGAGAAGTTTCACGCCCACGACAGTGAGTTTCAACTGTAATGGTTTTTTTTTTTTATATTGAAGAAACTATTCATAGTACTCGTTTATTAAAGGTATAACTAAAACTTGGGTGAACAAGTGTATCGCCATTACTTTTTTTTTCTCTGATTCATCTCCTGTCCCTCCTCATGGGCCATTTTTCCATGCCACGCATTGCAACCTCTCCATTCACAGCACACACCAAGGCTCGTCCTCCTGTTGTCCAGCATCAGCAGTCCAATATGAGGTCACCATCAAGAAACCCACCAGAGGAGACACTGCACGGAAACAGAGTCACGTTCAT
>JADBJO010004952.1:17500-45000 GCA_016801955.1 Conus betulinus
ACTCAGGCTGGCACTGTCCGCTCACACTGAGGGAACAGGAAGCGGTTCTTGTGGAGCATGTGTCTGGCCATCATCATTGTTTTCGTACTCATCATCATCATCATCATCATCATCGTCATCATCATCATCGTCATCGTCATCGTCATCATGATCGTCATCATCATCATCATCACCATCATCATCGTCATCAGCATCACCATCATCATCATCATCGTCATCATCGTCGTCGTCGTCGTCGTCGTCGTCATCGTTATTGTTATTATCGTATTCAGCATCATAACTATACACCACATAAGAAAAATGCTCTCTGTTATGTCTCTCTCTCTCTCTCTCTCTCTCTCTCTCTCTCTCTCTCTCTCTCTCTCTCTCTGCTAGGGCCGCCATGATTTGGAATTCATATTACAGACTGTATTGGTTTGAACGTCATGGTTATAATCTGTGTTACGGATTGTTCGTTATGGTTATCGTGGTATGAAATTCGTATTCCGGGTGGTACTAAATAAACGCCGTGGACTGCAGTTCTTTTTACGGATGGTATCTTAGAAACCTCCTTGTTTGAAAATTTTCTATTATGGATGATACCTAATGAAGGTCATGGTTTGAAATGAATATACGAACAGTAATATGTAAACATTTTGGTCCGTATAGGAGATGGGTAAGGCATGAATGGATGGTACTGTGTGAACGTTTAGTTTTAATCCCTAATACAGATCATACTGTACGAACTTCGTGACTTTAACCTGCATATGCTTGAATGTTGCGGGTTTACTGTTTATTCCATAGGGTGCTTAAGGTTGTTGGGCGTTGTGGTTTGTTGCAGGACGTTTTCACAGAGAGAGAACTCAAGAGCTGATTCAACTGTTCAGGGATTCTCCTTTCTTCATCGCCCTGCATTACACTGCTCCTCACTGGCCTCTGCAGGTGACGTATTTTATCCGATGACGTCACCTATAAAGTTTATTCTGATCTAATCGCCCAAAGAGTGATTACGAATTTCACGTAACTTAATCACACAAAATGGCCTCTACTGCTTCACTAAATGGATCACACACGACGAAAGACAGCTTAAACACCAAAAAAGCTATTTCAAAAAAGCAAAACAAAACAACAACAACAACAACAACAACAACAACAACAACACACACACACACACACACACACACACACACACACACACACACACACACACGAAAAATGCAAACAAATCAACAAACAAGCAAACAAAAGAAACACAAAAAGAAGTCAACAAACAAATGAAAATCGTATTAACTCTATAGGAAAATTTTTCGGTCAGTGATATCTTTACTCTATTATTTACAGGTGGCATTATGTTTTGACGTGTAGTTTTCGTTGATCTCATACCCGAAGACTGAAAGATGAGAAATTAAAATCATTCATGGGAAAAGGTAAAAAAAAAAAAAAAGAAGAAAAAAAAAAAGAAAAAAACTACACAGTCTTTCGCGCCTGCAGTTTCAGGTTTCCATTTATTCCTACAATTATTCAAACTGTCCTTGATGTTTCTAAAGATATCCTTCGTTTTCATCTCCAACCAGAATTTGGTTAAAGAACGATTTCCAGTTTCCTTTCTTTTTTTTTTTCTTACAGTTGGAATCTTTTCATAGGAACAAGATGAATAATTCAAACCACGGGTGCGGCTGTTGAGCTTTAATGACATTGCTGCTCCTGTTCTGTATTTGCGAAATAAAAGAGTTCAAGTCGGCCTCCAAAGAACAAACCTAGGACCTTTTTGAGGGAAAGAAAAGAGTGGGAGCCAGAGGGAGGGGTGAAAAGGGGGGGGAAGGTATATCTTTCCATTTTAGCTTCAAATGTACCATTTATGTATATGTCTATCAGCCTTTTTTTTATCTCTGAATCATTTCCCTTTGTTTGTTTAGTCAGCGGTAAGAAAGATAATCTGAAATGTCATCAGATTTATTCACTTTCTGTCCTTTCAAGCGTAGAAATAATCGCTTGACTTCTGTGTCCGTCAGTGCTTTGTTGAGCTCTATGTCAATTGTCCTGTGATTCTGTTTCAGAGTCCTCCTGATTCTGATGATGAGGACTACGCAGATGTCACAGACCCCAGGAGAAAAATGTATCTGAGTAAGTAAAGTCTGGGTTCTGGAGGATGGATAAATAGATGGATGAATAAATGAATGAATAGATGGATGGATGGATTTATGGATGGATAGATAGAACCTGGTGCGCCTTGTTCGCAAGGATGCACACATCCCTCTGTATCATCGCTCACTCTCTCTCTCTCTCTCTCTCTCTCTCTCTCTCTCTCTCAGTATGTCTGTCTCCATCTTTGTACATAGGTGTGTGTGTGTGTGTGTGTGTGTGTGTGTGTGTGTGTGTGTGTGTGAGGCCCGATTTTTTCCCTCTGGGTTATAAATGCTTTTAATAACTCCTCCTCTCTCTCTCTCTCTCTCTCTCTCTCTCTCTCTCTGCTGACCAGACATGGTGACGTCAATGGACAAGGGAATCGGCAAGGTGATGGAGACCTTGGAGGAGGAAGGACTGATGGACAACACCATCATCGTCTTTCCAGTCTGACGTACGTTGACCTCTAGCAGCTGGGACACTTCTGCTCAGTCTTTTCCCACCAGGATGGCTGGGTCTACATCCCTGTCATGTTGTCTTTTTTGGTTTTCACCTAAGGTGCTGTCCCAGTTTGGGTATTGATGGTTGTTGATGTTTGGACACTCACTGCATTTCATAGTGAGATAACCTTTGCTGTTCATATCTGGCCATTCAGTTTTAATACGTGTAGTCATTCGTTGTTCTTAACTTTCATGTTTTAAGCATTGTTATTATTTTGACATTCTATATTTTCAATATTTAGACAATAAATGTTTTATTATTAATATTAGAGTTTTGGGCGTTCTTCATGTTTAAGAGGGCAGCCATGTTGATGTTTTAGTATCCAGTATTGTTAATGTTCGAGTACTCACATTGTTCAGTCTAGAAATTTAACTTTCTTAACGTTTGGACAAACAGCATTGTTAATGTTTGGCTATTGAGTATTATGGCGGTTTCTGCAGATAATAGATTGCTTGCTAATGTTTGTGTATTCAGCATAATTATTAATCATGTATTCAGAATTGTCAGTGCTTAGAGATTCAAATTCGCTTATGTTTAAATATTCAGCAATATTAGTGTTTGTATATTAATCGATCATATTTGAGTATTTAGCAACATTAGTGTTTGAATATTAATCGATTATAATTGAGCATTCAGCAATATTAGTGTTTGAATATTCAACACTATGAATGTTAGAATACGAGGCATCAGTCATGTTTGAGTATTCAACATTGTTCATGTTTGAGTCTTTGTTAATGCACAGACATTCAGCATTGTAAGTGTCTCACTGTCTTCAGTTCCAGCCTAGTTCACGTTTGAGTTTTTGCATAACCCGTGGGAAGACACTCAGCGTTGTCAATGACTAACTGCTCAGCATTGATGTCTGTGGATATTCACCATTACCAGATTTCAATGACTAGCTGTTCAGCATTGCTGTTTATGGATATTCACCATTACCAGATGTCAATCACTAGCTGTTCAGCATTGTTGTCTGCGGATATTCACCATTACCAGATGTCAATGACTAACTGTTCAGCATTGCTGTCTGTGGATATTCACCATCACCAGATGTCAATGACTAGCTGTTCAGCATTGCTGTTTATGGATATTCACAATTACCAGATGTCAATGACTAGCTGTTCAGCATTGCTGTCTGTGGATATTCACCATCACCAGATGTCAATGACTAGCTGATCAGCATCGCTGCCTGTGGATATTCACCATCACCAGATGTCAATGACTAGCTGATCAGCATCGCTGTCTGTGGATATTCACCATCAATAGAATGAGTTTCTGGACATACAACCATCACAGTGTCTGGATGCTAGGCTGTGTTAGTGACAGGATATTATATTCATAAGCAAAAGACTACGTGATGTTACTCTTTAAAACACACGCAATTCGCCTCCGATGTGTGTAGAAAACCAGATACAGATGACGGTCACTGTTAAGATATTTATTATCCATTTGGGGCTGACTTTGGAAAGTATCACTGAGTAGGCAACAGAGATACATCATTACTTTGATGATAGAAAACCAGATACAGATGATGGTCACTGTTCAGATATTGATTATCCTTTTGGGGCTGACTTTGGGAAGTATCACTGAGTAAACAACAGAGGTACATCAGTACTTTGAAGATAGAAAACCAATGGAAAGAAAAGCATCTCACGTTTTTTTTCTGATACAATTTTAGCGCTGGTGCTAATACTGTCCATCACGTGTGGATTTAATGTTTGGAGTTGTCCTTCCTGTGTTTGTCATGATGATCCTGTATGATGCAGAACGGAGGAGAGACGCACTTTGCCGCCAACAATGACCCCCTGAGGGAAAGGAAGACCACGCTGTATGAGGGAGGGGTGAGGGGTGCCCAGTGTGGCGTACGCTCCTGGTCTTTTTCAGAACACTCCACGTGTCAGTGAGGAGTAAGTCCACCCTCCATCCCTGGCTTTACCTTCATAATGTCCCATCACCGCCTCCTGTTCCCCATCCCTCCTCTCAGCCACCGCATCATTTCGTCAAAAATCGATTCTGTATAAGTCAGAGAAGAGGTAGTGTGTTCTTTCTCTGTCTAAGTAAAAAGAAACAAGCTATTAACTGTCATCATAGCTTTTGTAAACTCATTATTAACACTAGATTCATATGTGCAGTATCTCTCCTAAGACTGACTATTGGTCAAGCATGTCTGATTTGTGTCTGGATAAATGTTAACGATATTCTGACGACGGATTGTTGTAAACAAAATACTGAGTCATTTCATGACTTATTTATGAATTTGCACGGTGTGTGTGTGTGTGTGTGTGTGTGTGTGTGTGTGTGTGTGTGTGTGTGTGTGTGTGTGTGTGTGTGTGTGTGCGTGCGTGTGTGTGTGTGTGTGTGTGTGTGTGTGTGTGTGTGTGTGTGTGTGTGTGTGTGTGTGTGTGTGTGTGTGTGTGTGTGTGTGTGTGTGTGTGTGTGTGTGTGTTTGTGGTCAAGCATGTCAGATTTGCATTTGGATGAATCTTAACTTTATTGTCATGACGGATTTTTGTAAACAAAATACAGAGTCATTGTATAACTTATTTATTAGTTTGCGGCGGTGTGTGTGTGTGTGTGTGTGTGTGTGTGTGTGTGTGTGTGTGTGTGTGTGTGTGTGTGTGTGTGTGTGTGTGTGTGTGTGGTGTGTGTGTGTGTGTGTGTGTGTGTGTGTGTGTGTGTGTGTGTGTGTGTGTGTGTGTGTGTTCAGTTTGTTTCACATTGTAGACTGGTTCACGACCCTTCTGGTG
Source organism: Conus betulinus (assembly GCA_016801955.1). NCBI lineage: Eukaryota > Metazoa > Mollusca > Gastropoda > Neogastropoda > Conidae > Conus > Conus betulinus. Next base: position 22,849 of record JADBJO010004952.1, read on the forward strand.
GCGGCAGGAGTGGATCCAGGAAGTAAGTCAGTCAGACAACAACAACATACCCTCCTTCTCCATCTACATCTCGTCTGCTACAGGGACAATGTTATGCATCTGTCTCTGGCAGCACGTGTACCATCTGGCGTTCATCATGGGTTGATATGCAGATATTGTTGTTTGCATGACACGTTGTATAACTATGTTTTGTAGTGCCATGTGTTATTGTATGAGTCACTAAGGAGAAGAACTGAAGTAGGCTGTTTGTACTTACACTGGTCGTTCGTGAACAATCTCTTGCTTTCTCTCTTTGTCAATGACTGTATGTCTTTTTGTCTCGTACTCTCTGTCTGTGTCTTTGTCCTTCTCTGGATCTTTTGCTCGCATTCTCTCTCTCTCTCTCTCTCTCTCTCTCTCTCTCTCTCTCTTCTCTCTCTCTCTCTCACCTGTCTGTCTGTCCCCTATACAGATGTGGACGGTGTGAACCAGTGGGACATGTTGACCTCTGGTACTAAAAGCCCAAGGGACACCTTCATCTACAACATCTTTCAAGACAACGCTGCCATCAGGTGAGGAAGCGACGATTCGTGCATCCCCCCCCCCCCCCCCCCCCCCCCCCCCCACTTTGCAAAGAAAATTTTAAAAGAATTGTGGTGAGCTGGTCCATTGTTCATTGTAACCCTTTCAATTACAGCAAGATGTAGCCCTGTGGCTCAAGGTGAATTACTCTGCTGAGATCTCCAGCTGTAACAAACCTGGCCATTTTGAGATTGAAACAGTGATTGCTTGAACAGGTGTAAATATTTCATTTGCCTTCATCTGCAGTCACGATTAATCTGTGGTGCACACGCTGTTACATGTCTGATAAAAACTGTAAATAAACGAACAAGGGTGCTAACTCTTGCTCCCATGATGAAATAATGACGCAGTCACAACTCGCCCACAAACCAGTATTGCATAGGACACCCAATGACTACTGCCTGCCTCCTTTAGGATTTCCTTTCATACCAGTCAAGCCCAGCTTACCTGCGTTTGTCACTTCTCGTCCTGTGTTTGTTTGGTTACATTCTAGATCAAAAACACCGTGCCAGTCTGGACTAAATGTTAATTGGTGTTTGCGGATTTCTCCAGTTGTTGTAGCTGTGTACGTGTGTCGGGTACAGGGTCTATGAGCACGGTTGGAACATCTTTCATGGCGGATGTCTCCTTGTTTGTTCTCTGTGTCCTGTGTTGTCATCTCTGCTCGGCAATTTGGTGTTGTAGCAGCAGCAGTCGTTTGGAGTCATGGGCGCGTGATTTTTGTTTCATCCACGGAGCAAGAGTTGCCCTACTTGATCGTTATTTACTGTTCACTAATCCCTGTCTCATTTCGGATTTCCTGATTTTAAAAAGTCTATTTTACTTCCCTTTATATTACGATCAACACACACACGCGCGCGCGCGCGCACGCACGCACACACACACACACACACAAACACACACACACACACACATACGCTGACGCTCGGGGGGGGGGGGGGGATGGAATACGCCAACACATATGCAGAAACTGAAACAGCGATACAGAAAGAGAAAGAGAGAAAAAACAGTGGACAGGTGGAGACATACCCATGGACAGCCAGGACATATTCCTGTCCTCTGCAATCCAACTGTCACTAAGATCCAGACAGGAAGACGAGTCGGTCGTGACCCCTGATGTCATGTGACATACACAGGGAGGACAAATACAGGGTGATGGAAGGGACCACCCTGTCTCATCCCATCTCCCTCCCCTTCATTTGCCGCCCCCAAATCCACTTTTCCACATACACACAAACACAGTGCCCACGCATCAAGACTTGAAGCATGGAAGTAAAAACTCTAGAACATTATCGGCATGGGCCTGTTCCTTGGCCCAGCTCATGGGCTTCCACAACATGCCGTGTGCAGAGCCGGCAAGTACAAGCTGATCGAAGGGGACCCCTCCGCCTTCCAGGCCAGAAGGAGACGAAGCGTTGGCAGCCTGGACCAGCTCCTGTCCGCTCCCAACACCAGGCAGGAGAGGTTCTCTACACTGGCCCAGGGGCCTGTGGAGTCTGACGCGGTGAAGGTGGAGAAGGCCTTCAACCAGCTCAGCGGGCTGCCTGACTCGCTGGATGGAGAGGTGACCATGGACAACATACTCAATCTGTTGTCTTCCTATGGACCTGGTGACGTCACTGGGCCCGCTGACTGCAAGGGCTGTGAGCTGTATGATCTGCAAGGTGAGTTGCTGTTAGTGCTGGGTGGTGGTGGTGATGGTGGTGGTGGTGGTGATAGTGATGGTGGTGTGATTGGTGTGTGTGAGAGAGAGAGAGAGAGAGAGAGAGAGAGAGAGAGAGAGAGAGAGAGAGAGAGAGAGAGAGAGAGAGAAGTAAATAAATTGAAGAAAACAAGACAGCATGTTGACCGCACACTGAAATGGACAGAGGAAGAAGAATGAGATCCATGGACAGTGTGTATTATGATAAAACATAAGTATGTATTGATAATCGTCTGGTAATTTGGCATCACCTATGACGTGCTGAAGGCAACGTAATGAAACCTAAAGGTGTCTTGATTACAACATGACGTCACTTTTAGATGTGTTAATGGCAGTATGTCATCACCTGTCTGTGTGTCAATGCGGACATGAAGTCATCGTTTGATGTGTTGATGTCAGCGGACCCGACAGAGACCACGGACCTTGCCCAGGACCTGCCTGGCGTGGTGCTGTACCTGCACACCCTGCTGGAGCTGTACAAGGCGGAGGAGGTGGAGCCCGTGCTCAAGTACCCCTTCCATGAAGACCCTCGCTCTCTAATCTCCCAGCAGACCAACATCACCTCCAACACCTGGTGTGAGCCCTGAGGCTGCCAAGGGAAACAACTGGCATCTCAGACAATGCCGTCTGGAACCACACTTTTGGCGTAATATGAGATGCTGAAATGTCACTCTGCAATACAATCTAATAATCTCATCGAACAGTGAAAATTAGGAGAGAGAAAAAAAAAAAAAAAAAACGAAAGAAATTTAATAAAAGACTATGTCGATGGGAACAAGGTATTTGACTGTTGTTTTGACTTTCCCAATCATTGTTTGTCTGAAATAGCAGTGAAGAACATGATAGAGTGCTCTCTCTCTCTGCGTGCGTGCGTGCGTGTGTGTGATGTATTGTAGATACGTACACTATTTCGAACATTTTTACAGTAATCACCGACAAGTCTTTCGTGAAAACTGTTTATTTGATAAACAGAATGAAGAAAATGTTTGAAGCTTTAACGTCATCTCACTTAATCAAGACGAAATCTTTATGGAACGTCACCGGGAATCTTGGCAGCTGTGACACAGACTACATGTCATGAATTCAGGGAAAGAAGGAACAACCCAAAATAATGTGCAACGGCGTTGGTTAAGAGAAAGAGGGACTTGCATAATCTGCGTTAACGCTACCTGACCGCAAGCAACCATGACCATTACTCTGAACAGACGTTATGACATGTAGGGAATGATTAGAAGGAACAAACCACACAGTGCAACTTCATGGTGGTCACGGACTTACAATGTTATGGATAGGAATGAAGAAGACACTCTTACACTGTGAGGACACAATGGCAAGGACCTGTGACAGTGTGAGGACACCATGATCAAGGACCTGTGACAGTGTGTCAGGACACATGATCAAGGACCTGTGACAGTGTAATCCACACCGTGATCAAGGACCTGTGACAGTGTGAGAACAGAACTGAAGGACATGTAACAAAACAGAGGACACACTGATCAAGGACCTGTAAAGCAGTGTGAGGACACAATGATCAAGGACCTGTGACAGTGAGGACAGAATGATTAAAGGACCAAAGGACAGTGTGAAACACAGTGATCAAGGACCTGTGGCAGTGTGAGGACACAGTGATCAAGGACCTGTGACAGTGTGAGGACACAATGATCAAGGACCTGTGACATATCTTGAGGACACAATTATCAGGATCTGTGACAGTGTGAGGACACAATGATCAAGGACCTGTGACAGTGTGTGAGGACACAATGATCAAGGATCTGTGACAGTGTTTGAGGACAATGATCAAGGACCTGTGACAGTGTGAGGACACAATGATCATGGACCTGGGACATATGTGAGGACACAATGATCAAGGACCTGTGACAGTGTGAGGACACAATGATCACTTACCTGTGACAGTGTGAGGACACAATGATCAAGGATCTGTGACAGTGTGATTCACACAATGATCAAGGACCTGTGACAGTGTGAGGACACAATGATCAGGATCCCCTGTGACAGTGTGAGGACACAATGATCAAGGACCTGTGACAGTGTGAGGACACAATGATCATGGACCTGGGACAGTGTGAGGACACAATGACCAAGGACCTGTGACAGTGTGAGGACACAATGATCAAGGACCTGTGACAGTGTGAGGACACAATGATCATGGACCTGTGACAGTGTGTGAGGACACAATGATCGAGGACCTGTGACAGTGTGAGGACATATTGATCAAGGACCTGTGACAGTGTGAGGACACAATGATCAGGACCTGTGACAGTGTGAGGACACAATGATCAAGGACCTGTGACAGTACGAGGACACAATGATCAATGACCTGTGACAGTGTGAGGAGGACACAATGATCAAGGACCTGTGACAGAGTGAGGACACAATGATCAAGGACCTGTGACAGTGTGAGGACACAATGATCAAGGACCTGTGACAGTGTGAGGACACAATGATCAAGGACCTGTGACAGTGTGAGGACACAATGATCAAGGACCTGTGACAGTGTGAGGACACACTGATCAAGGACCTGTGACAGTGTGAGGACACAATGATCAAGGACCTGTGACAGTGTGAGGACACAATGATCAAGGACCTGTGACAGTGTGAGGACTGTATGATCAAGGACCTGTGACATTGTGAGGACACAGAATGATCAAGGACCTGTGACAGTGTGAGGACAGAATGATCAAGGACCTATGACAGTGTGAGGACACAATGATCAAAGACCTGTGACAGTGTGAGGACTGTATGATCAAGGACCTGTGACATTGTAATGACAGAATGATCAAGGACCTGTGACAGTGTGAGGACACAATGATCAAGGACCTGTGACAGTGTGTGGACAGAATGATCAAGGACCTCTGACAATGTGAGGACAATTAAGGACCTGTAACAATGTAAGAGAGAAAATGATCAAGGAGAGACTGTGACAGAATGTGAGAGACAATGATTAAGAACCTGTGACAATGCATGTGAGCACGCACGCGCGTGTGTGTGTGTGTGTGTGTGTGTGTGTGTGTGTGTGTGTGTGTGTGTGTATGTGCAAATCTGAGCGAGTGAGAGAGTGAGAGAGAGAGAGTGAGAGAGAGAGAGAGAGAGAGTGTGTGTGTGTGTGTGTGTGTGTGTGTGTGTGTGTGAACGTGGATCATATAGTGATATAATGCAGAATTGTAATTGTGGTGTGTAGCCTGTGCACCATGCACCAAACAGAAAGAATGGTAACAAGCATTGAATGTTGATATTTGTTCGTGTATTTACTTCTGTGATAGCCGTATAGGAACATACACAAGATGGCTAGAGCAAAAACACAGCAGAAATACTGTGTTCATTGGTGTGTTGGCTGTGTGTTCGTCAAGGCTGGCTGGAAGAATGGTCACAGTTCTGGTTTGTCACAACACACACACACACACACACACACACACACACACACACAATATAGGCCTCAGCGTAACAACATTATGTCAGATGTTTATCAGAGTGATGATGACTTGATGTGCTTCATTTAGCCACACCAACTACGTCATCCATGTCAACTTGTTTGGTGCCTTTTAACACACACACACACACACACACACACACACACACACACACACACACACTAACACGTGAATCTGCATGCGCGCACACATCCACATGCAGTTTCGTGTGTAAGCACACCAAGAGATTGTCATCAGTCATCTGACTCTAAACATTAACCTGTCACAAGGATCCCTCGTCACAGAGGATGAAGCCTGAGGATTAGCACCAGGACCGAGCAGCTGTCTAAACCGGTGAACGTCCTCATCGACGTCATAACCTGGTTTGGTACTTACTTAAATTCTATCTACTTCAAAATAACAAGGAGGAGGAGACACTCTTTTCTTTCAGTTCAGAATAGGTATAGAAGAGACAGGTTTCATTTTTTTTCCCCACGCTTCGATTGTCAATCTTTTCTTCTTTTTTTTATTTGCAGTTTGCCATATCTCTTGTTTATTTTCTTTTTGTCAGCTAAAGTTTTCTTTACTAATCACACAATCCATAACATACTGTAAAGACATTAATAAATCAAACTATTAAGTAAGAAAAAACCATACAGTATAAATCTTTTTGTTTACAAAAGTTATTTTCATTGATCTAGAAATTATACAATTCAGTGCATACATTACAAACACAAACATGGATTTATTCATCATGTGAGAAGTAACATATATTATGTATCAAGACTTTAATGTAATCATTTGACATGTAAAATATACCATACATCATGGACCCAAACATTTGAGACATTATCAACAAATGCTCCTGTATTCTAACTCCATCATTCAACACATCAACAAATGCTTGTGTATTCTAACTCCGTCATTCAATACTTCAAATGACAATAAGAAAATTCAATAAGGCTGCCTACGTGTACTGAAAATGCACTCTAATGACAGAGAATTTGTGCTGATCAATGATTGTCGAACAGAATAGATCACAGGGATAATAATTTGTGCATGGGATTTTTCTGTATCATCTTTTGATAACACTTCAATGCCATACTCCCTCCCATTCATTCCAGATTCCCAACTCACATGCACACCTGTCCTCACAGGTCTCGGTCACAACCAGAGACCCAGCAATCTACAGGGAGAGCAGTCAAGATAAAGCCGCCATGAGGCAGCCCACCAAATTAAACACTGCACTCTTGCCAGATCGTTTTGGTGATGTTCACTGGTGGCTGCTCTGATCACGTGCACACAGGGACACACGTACTCAGTGCCCTATTGACGATAATAATTCCTAGTGCGTAGCGAGCTCTCCCTCCAGAAGGCGCCACCACGTCCATCTGACCTGTCCCCAAGAACTTACCGATACAACCCACACAATCTCAGCAGGGGCGTAGACAGGGGGAGGAAATCAATACTGTGGTCACCATGATAGTGGGGCATAAACAGCCACAAATCTGAGACTTCTTTTATTCTGATCGATGAGGACATTTGTGTACAGGCTATTTCATGCTCCCCCTCATCCCTCTACACACACACACACACACGGAAAATATGTACCCTTAACTGCACATATAGAAACTAAACAACTGAAGAGTCCCTATAGCCACATTCACACTAAACTGAAAAAAAATCTGTTAAAACATAATTTCTAACCAACAGCCAATGTGGGTTAAAAATGAAGATAAACAATATTTTTGAAAAGTGATTTCTCACATGAAAAAATAAAGGAATGGATCTACTAAAAGGGTTAGGTCCAAGACAAAACAAGTCCTGATGTCGCCAACCTCTCCTACCTGTTTTCTACTCGTACAAATTGTGGCAGTGGCCTTCTCAAGCTTTGTTACGTTGATGACACGGCACAAGCTTTGAAGTGAACTGGATCATGTGTTTGAAAAATGGACAGCTTTTCCCCAGCAAAGCAGCACTTCAACAGCATGCAATAACACATATCAGCAATGTCAATCTTCTGGAACAAAAAAAATTGTTTTGCCAGTACATCATCGTCAAGTTGTTTCAGTCATACAAACTTTTCAGCCATTTGCAAAGGTTATGGCCAATTTGTTTTGATACACTAACACCTCTTTTTCAGCATTTTTTTTTAACTCTCTCTCTCTCCCTCTCTCTCCAGTGCATTTCTGACTGTACAACAGAAAATACAACAAAGGATATACATTTTAAAATGAAATTTATCGATTTTTTTTTACTGAACAGCCACTGTAAATATTTACAGTGCTGCAAGATGTTTGCACCCAAAACTAACTGAATAAAGGGAAAGCCACATATGATTTATTTCCAGGATAGCTATTTGTTTCCTAATATGCTTTATCAAATACATGATAGAAGCAGCAGATGATAAACAAACAGAACATTACTTTCGCCTAAATGTTCACGAAAGACATTGCCGGTACGGACAATATCCAAACACAATCTTGCTAATCCTGAGACTACCAAAACACAATTGTTCTGTTCCAGAGTTCCAGCTTATTCTGGAAGATTTGTAACCTTGTGCAATTGGCTCACCCAATACCCATGCCCTCTCCACCCAAAACAACTGAAAGACTTGTAGCCCTGAGTTGTAAATTCATCCAGTATCCACACCCTCTCCACCCAACTCAACTGGAAGACTTGTAACCCTGAGTTGAAGATTCACCCAACATCCACACCCTCTCCACCCAACACAACTGAAAGACCTGAAGCCTGTGCTGCTGGTCTACCCAATATCCACACCCTCTCCACCCAACACAACTGAAAGACCTGAAGCCTGTGCTGCTGGTCTACCCAACATCCACACCCTCTCCACCCAACACAACCAAAAGACCTGAAGCCTGTGCTGCTGGTCTACCCAACATCCACACCCTCTCCACCCAACACAACTGAAAGACCTGTAGCCTGTGCTACTGGTCTACCCAATATCCACACCCTCTCCACCCAACACAACTGAAAGACCTGAAGCCTGTGCTGCTGGTCTACCCAATATCCACACCCTCTCCACCCAACACAACCAAAAGACCTGAAGCCTGACCTGAAGCCTGTGCTACTGGTCTACCCAACATCCACACCCTCTCCACCCAACACAACTGAAAGACCTGAAGCCTGTGCTACTGGTCTACCCAATATCCACACCCCCTCCACCCAACACAACTGAAAGACCTGTAACCTGTGCTACTGGTCTACCCAATATCCACAGCCTCTCCATCCAACACAACTGAAAGACCTGAAGCCTGTGCTACTGGTCTACCCAATATCCACACCCTCTCCACCCAGTACGACCGAAAGACCTGTAGCCCTGTGCTACTGGTTTACCCCATATCCACACCCTCTCCAAACAATACAAAGCCACTGTCAGCTGTTTATAGTGAGGGAGATTAGCAGGCACAATTGTTGGTGAATTATCTTACACACAGGCATCCACACTTCATTGTCACTGGATTCCATTTTAATTTCTGGTGTTACACTTGGACTTTTACCATGGTGGTTTCAACATTCAGATATGGCGTATAACAAACGGTTGTAAAGAAACAAACAAACAAGAGGCCCAAAGATGCCTCCTAACTGGCATAAAGATTTGCAGTTGGCATCGCTCACTTAATGAGGTTAACTTGCAAAGAGAATTTTTTTTTTTTTTTTTTGAAAATGTTTATTCTACTTCAATGGAAGACAGTCACAGACACACACTGGGAATACGTTGTTAAACTGTGTTGTCAAATGGAAGCCACTGTACTTGGTAACAACATTCAAGTGATAAGTTTGACTTATTTTCCTTGAGAACATTTTCTTTTCTTTGAGGCAAAAAAAAAACAGCTGCCAGATTAAGATGCCACAACGCCGAAGCAATGTTTGTAGATATATCTCCCCCTAAGAAATATTATTTTTGTTTTGTTACTGTGAACATTATCAATTTCGATCATGAAAATGAAAATATGTCCAAAGAAAAAATCATGAATACATGTGCTAAGATGCTCAGACTCAAACACCTCTCTGTCTCTCCAAGATACATAGAAACAAGCGCATTAATATGATCACTAACATTCACCGACAGTCCCCCTTGTGACACTGAGCAAATAAAAGCACATATGTGAAGAATGTTAGCCATACACATGATTTGAGGAAATACGACACATTCAGGCCCACACTCCACAGCACAATCTATCCACAGAGCAAAGTGTCAGATACTTTCATAGGTTTGTTTCTCTGGTGACCGTCCTCCACATGTCACTGTGAACTGAACGCCATCCTGCAAGTTTACAACACACACACAGGCACACACACACACACACACACACACACACACACACACACACACACACACACATATGGTATCAGCCATAATGAAAAATTCCAAATAAATTCACAAAAGAAAATTGCTGCTGCACTGGTACTGACCAGCTAAAATAAACGAAAAAAGAAAGAGACAAAACAATAGGAAGAAAAAAAAAGGAAAGGAAAGAAAATAATAGAAGCAGCAAAGTACCATAAAAATAAAGGAAAATAACAAAATCGCTACTTGGGGACTTGTGTGATTGTAAACGTTATGACTTTTAAAAGACCGGAGGGACATGCAGACTGTGTCTGCAGTTCAAAAATCAACTGCATTCATATTAGTGCAGTTGAGAAGTTTGAAAATTGTCAATAGCCAGCTTAGCTACTGCACAAATAAATTCAACAAGCCAGCCAAACTCATTACTAACACAAGAATTCAAAGATCTCACCAAAATATAGTCTTTTTTTTCTACAGGAGTAAGCATCGAAAACAAACTGAATTCAAGGTCATTATATTATTGTTATATTGGGTATTTATATAGCGCCTATCCTCGGTCACAGACCAAGCTCTAAAGCGCTTTACAATAAACACGCTACCTCATTCACTGAACAGGCTGCCTACCCGGGTAGAGCCGGCTGAAGAGCAGCCTACTGGCGCTCATTCAGTTGTTTCCCGTACCATTCAAATATCAGTCACTCATTTTCATTTATCTCATTTATTCCTCCAGTTTCTCACATGGGATGCATGCGATGTTTACATGTGTCCTCCATTCCCACCGGTACACAATGGCACACGACAACAGTAAGTGACAATTTCTGTGGCTTGGTAAGAAATACCAGACAGCTTTCTTCAGTTTACATCAATTTTGCCAGGGCAGCGGGGAACCCCCCTGCTCTTTTCGATTTTCAACTGCCATGGGTTCTTTAACGTGTGCAGGGGGCCAGGAAGGCACACGGGTCCGACTCGCTTATAGTCCCCATCCGATGGACTTGACGTTCAGTTTGATTTGTCATTCAAACTGGTCAGTAGAACATAGCAGTCAAACAGCCTTGCTTTCACAGTGTTTTTGTTACAATAACGATGGAATCATCTTCAACAGAGACCACACACCTCTGGCCCTTTTTCTCGCGATCTAACGCACATCATCTTGCACACACGTAAAATCCCATCACCAACTTTCGGAAGAGAAGGCCAGTTTGACCGATGGTATGGATGACACGTTACACACAGCATGCACACTGCGTAAGAAAAGGAAAAAAAAATGAAGTAAGGAAATAAAGTGAACAATATTGACTGGATGACATGGGAAATGACCGAATGAAGCACCAGCAGGCAGCTCTTCAGTCGGCTCTACCCAGGTAGGCAGCCTGTTGTGTAAACAAGTGTGGATTGTAAAGCGCTTACAGCTTGGTCTCTAGCCAAGAATAGGCACTATTCAAGTATTCATAATAATGATAATGATAATAACCATGCCTCCATCTCTCCAGTTTTGATTACTATTTTAAAACCTTTTTCACTTTAATTTGATAGACATTTTCATACCATCATAGTGGCCTCAGGAGTGAAGACTTCAGCGGCAGAGTGAAAAATACGGTAATGACAAAGCAACTGAGCTCGCAGGCAAACATGAATAAACCAACCGATATCAACTAGAGGCTACAAAACAACTGTGTGGGTTTATTCTGTGTCAGCTTTGTCTGGGTGCAGCAAATGAAAAGGACAAAAGGCAACAGTAATTTCAGATTAAAATGAATTATTTAGTCAACACTGTTAGTCAACGCTGTACCTTATTGAGAGCAAGTCAACGCTATGCATCAATGAGTGCAGTTCAGTGCTATGCATTATTGAGTCAACACTTTGCATTATTGAGTACAAGTCAACACTTTGCTTTATTGAGTACAAGTCAACACTTTGCATTATTGAGTACAAGTCAACACTTTGCAGTATTGAGTACAAGTCAACACTTTGCATTATTGAGTACAAGTCAACACTTTGCATTATTGATAAAAAAGTCAACACTTTGCATTGTTGAGTATAAGTCAACATTATGCATCATTGAGTGTAAGTCAATGCTTGGCATTATTGAGTATAAGTAAAAAAACTATGCATTATTGAGTAAAGTCAGCACTATGCATTATTGAGTACATGTCAACATTTTGCATATTGAGTACAAGTCAACACTCTGCATCGTTGAGTGCAAGTAAGCACTGTGCCTTGTTGAGAGTAAGTGAACATTGTGCATTACTAAATGTGAGTGAACATTGTGCATTACTGAGTGTAAGCGAACACTGAGCATTATTGAGTGCAAATGAACACTATGCATTATTGAGTGTAAGTTTACACAATCGTAAACCAGCAAGAAAGGTCAAAAAAAAAAAAAAAAGTTAAAACCAATCTTCCAACCCTGTTTTTCTTTTGGTCATTCTACCATATCTGTGGCCACCTGTTGTGACATAATGTGACAGCAACTCACCTTGATGTACCCGGGTAACGAGGTCCAGAACTGGTGATGGGGTAGGACACCTTGACCTGACTGACCCCTCAACACATTAATGAAGCTGCCCAGCACAAAGTATATGACTGCCGTCATGAAGAAGAAGCTGCAAACAGAAAAGCACCACCTCCACATTCAAGACCCTAACAAGATCAAGGATCTGCATTCACTGACTGACTGATAAAACCACTCTTCCACACCCCAACATCCCCTTCCCTCACTTCACAGGAAAAAAAAATCTCTCCTCACTTCACTGAAAAAAACTTTCCTTACTTCATTGAAAAAAATACTTGTAACATGAGAGTAAAAATATATTTGAGCTTTCAGTTTCAAAAACATGGCAAAGTAATTTACACAGCAATGTCAGCAAATGCGTCAAATGACAGAGGTTTTTTTTCCCCCTCATACTATATACATTTGCGGCGCTGAAGAATATAACATTAATCATTCTTCTATATTTCAGCGAAAAGAAAGTTGATCTAGAAACAAATTCACACATGCATTGGAATGCAGGTATAATTTGGCTGCAATGTTTATTTTGTATCTATATTTTTGTGATGTAATGTCACAGAGGATAATGTACCCATTTCGAAACATACATTTACTTTAAGGTACCCTGAGTCTTTCTGGGATTTCTGTGAATGGCCACATCAGGGTCATCATTTTGCTGAAGTCAACTCTAACAATGGATTCCCCAAAACATACACCAGCAAATCATTGGAATAGATTTTCTAAAAGTATCCCTGAATTTCAGCAAAATTTTTCTTCCGCAAAATCTTCCATCATACCAGCCGCCTGCCGCGCCGGTGGCGAAGTGGTTAGCGTCACGGACTCCCGGCTGGGAGGTTGTGAGTTCGAATCCCATCAGAGTCATGTGAGTTTTTCTGCGCTAACCGGCTCCTACTCAGAGTTGAGTTTGCTGCGGAGGCAGTTGGGAAGACTGGGACCACACAGTCGAGTTTCATCATCCACTACATGGATGCATTTCTCAGAGTGTTGCTCAAATTTCCTGACCAACACTGCAGGTGCCTGTATCTCTCGGGCCTGTTGATGCTGGGATATATTATGAAAGGAAGCGTAGAGTACAGCCCTGTCATGTAGTCTCAGACTGAAATGGATATCCATAGCATCATCTTAATCATCCTTTCTCATCGATCAGCATAAAAAAAAAAAATGTCTCAAATTCTGTGGCCCTCATGCCCTGCTCTCATGGTGAACTCAATTTCGATGTCCTCTCCATGTGTGTGGCCTTGGTTTGGTTCCGTCGGGGTCACCAGTATCGGCGAGTCCATGGGGGCTGTCGTTGGACAGACGTGGTGGCGCCCTCCGGAGGGAGAGCTCACTCATGCTGGCTCCGTGACTAAGCAATTATTGTCGTCAGTAGGGGGCTTAGTAGGTGGTGTTCTGCATATGTTAGATCAGAACAGGCGCCACTCAACACCACCAAAGTGACTCAGAGGCAGTGCAGTGTCTCCTCTGATGGGTTGCCTCTTGACAACTTGACACTGACTGGTCCCTATAGATTACCGGTGCCGGGGCTGCAGCGGGGCCGACCGGGATTGGTTGTGGATGGGGTGTCGGAATGAATGGCATGGGTGCACTGCCTGAGGTGGTGCAGAGGTTGGGACAGCAAAAAAAAAAAAAAAAAAAAAAAAAAAAAAAAATCTTCCATCATATAAGAAATGCTGATCTCTTTCAGAAACTCAAAAATCACATCAGGTGGGACATCTCTGAACAAGGTTTTCATGGAGTCTGCTGTAAAGTGTTTGTCTGAGATCATCTAGATCCTAAAGGTCTATAAGAACATGCTTCATTGTGAGTGGTACATCACATGGAATGCATTACACAGCTTCTTCATCATCTGTAAATTAGAAGTGTGTCTAAAGGAAGAGGCCTGTGAGCAAACAGCACAAGATTGTTTTTTTTTTTTTTTTTTTACAGCTGCCCTGAAACATGGTAACAACTCAGGTCTGGAAGGATTTGGAAGTTTTTATCTGTCTGCGAGTTCCATTCCTCTTGCCAGAGGTCTCTGACATAAGCCTGAGTTTTGGGTTTCAGATCAGTATGAGGGGTAGACAATCTGCTCTACTCTTTATTTGTAGTATTCTTCACAAATTGATCTACCGCATCATTGCCTCGAATGCCGACATGACCGAGGACCAGAACAAAAAACTACACTGTGCTCATCAGCATTTCGGAGATGTATGGTTCAAACAATTTCAGCAGCTGAGGTTGCTTGAGGCTACGGCCAACAATGCCCTCCAGAGCAGAAAGAGAGTCTGAGAGGATGAGGAAGTCTTTATGTTTTAATTTAGAGATCAGCTGAGGAGCCCAGACCACCAACTGTCATCTCTCTAGTGTAGGTGCTGTTGGTGGGGGAATGTGTTATAACATCTCTGAGAAAATGCAGCTGAGGCGACCCCCTCTTCAGATTTGGAGCCATCAGTAATATCTTTGGAAGGATGGAAATTTTGAACAAAGTTTTGCAAAAAAAATGCCTCGCATGCCAATGACCTGATGGAGTCTTTGTGATATCAGGCCAGATCAAAGCAAACCTCTGGAATGAGGAAAGTCTGTAGTGGGTCGTCAACAAAAACTGGAAGAATCACACACGAATCCAAGGTCTGTGTCTGCATAATACTGGAAAAAGATGGTTAATTCTTGTCTGATGCGAAATCTGAAAACTGATGGCTTTTGGCCATAGAACAGTGTGGTATCTGCAAGTACTGTTGATCATTTAATCTGTCTTGAGCCCCCACCATCCGCAATGCTTTATTAAGAAACAACATGTGGCTGCTGCTATTGATTTTTTTTCCCTCAAGAAAGCTAATGATACCACCTGAAGTCCTCAAATTCTCATGGCTATTATATACCTAGGTATTAAAGGTCATCTCCCTCTGTTTACAGAAAAATTTCTGGCTGACTGGGAATTCAAAGTCCATGCTGTCAACATGCTGTCCAACATCCACAAACAAGAGCTGAGGATACCCTAAAGGAGTGTCCTTCCTCCTGCTCTCTTCAGCATCAAGATTAATAAGATTGTGAATAATGTAAACCAATATTCTGAATACTAGGTTTGTTCATTATATTATTACTATATTAGGTATTTAAATAGCACCTATCCTCGGTCACAGACCAAGCTCGAAGTGCTTTACAATAAACACACTACCTCACTCATTCAACGGGCTGCCTACCCAGGTAGAGCCGGCCAAAGAGCAGCCTACTGGCACATTCAGTCATTCCTGTACCATTCAAATATCAGTCACTCATTTTCATTTATCCCTCCAGTTTCTCACGTAGGATGCATGCGATGTTTATACTTGTCCTCCATTCCACTGGTACAAGATGGCACACGATAACAGTAAGTGATAATTTTTGTAGCTTGGTAAGAAATACCAGGCAGCTATCTTCAATCTACATCAATTTTGCCAGGGCAGCGGGGAACCCCCCCTGCTCTTTTCGATTTTCAACTACCGTGGGTTCTTTAACGTGTGCAGGGGGCCAGGAAGGCACACGGGTCCGACTCGCTTATAGTCCCCATCCGATGGACTTGATGTTCAGTTCGATTTGTCATTCAAACTGGAAAGAAGGGCGAGAAAGGCAGGGCTTGAACCCACGCGCTTCTCACACATTGGACCGGCAGGCGAACGTCTTAACCACTCTGCCACCGTTCATGACTTTCCACTCCATGCTGTTGAAGCCATGTATGCTTGGCTCAGCTTTGCATAGCTTTAATCCGACAATGGGCTGAGGAAAATGGGTTCTTTTTCTCAGGCACCCAATAACTCATTGTATCCAATTTCACACAACTTTTGACAGTACTTTGCTGATGCTGAAATTCATCTGGATAAATCCACTATACTTGCTGTGAAGGAAGCCAGCTTTCTGACCCCTGTAAGAGAAGATGGTATGTCACAGGAGGAAGTTCAACTAATCATTCAGAAAACGGCTTACTATTAAATAGATAATCATCTATTTCAGTGGTAATTATGTGGTCAGTTTTTTTGTCAGCTTTGAGCTTTAATAGTAAGCCGTTTTCTAAATCATTCTTTTCTTTCTTCTTTCTGCGTACGCAGGCTGATACTCCTGCGGACACTGCCTGTATAGACAGGCAGTGGAGTTTTGTGTATGACTGTTTTTTATCCTGCCATTAAGGCAGCCATACTCCATCTTCAGGGAGGTGCATTCTATGTGTAATGCGTCATCCATACCAACGACCAAACTGGCCTTCTCTTCTGAAAGTTGGTGATGGGATTCTGGCAAGCAAGATGTTGTGCGTACGTTCACACACGCAACCTCGGTTTACAGTCTCTTTCGAAGGACTGTATGGGGAATGGAGTCAGAACCAATGTTAACTCTGAGGGAAAAATCCCCCGTACTGAAATTCGAACCTGCAACCCCAGGATCATGAGTCCGGCGCTCTACCAACTGAGCTATTCCGGCCCCCTCTAAATCATTCATTAGCTTCCTCCTTCGATAGACGATCTCCTCTCACAAGAGTCAGTGTAGATACAAGCGGCAGCAGCTCTACTCACATCAGTAAGAGGACAGTGCCAGCACTGAGCTGACTGACCGGCTCTCCTGGTACCACCACTGGACAGGCACCAGCGAAGTCAAAGGTCAGGTTGTACTGCAAGGACAGTTGAAAACACCTTCACACAACAGGCACAACTATTAGCAACACCATTCAGATTACCTTTTGGAGAAAAAAAAAAAGTGTTAAGTCAAACATTCATTTCAAGATGTTACACTGAATTAACAAGGCATCTGCTTTTTTTTTTTTTTTTTTTTAAATCAAACCTTCTATATGAAAAAAAGAGCAGAACAAAAATGAAAAGAAGAAAGCATACATATCAATTACTTTAATGCATCAACTTGTCAAATCAACAACAATGCACAGTAGTCCAGATTGCAGGCGCATCCATAAACGTTATCTTTCACATACTCTCTCTCTCTCTCTCTCTCTCTCTCTCTCTGTCTCTCTCCCCTCTTTCTCTCTCTGTCCCCACGTCCTTTCTCTCTCCGGCTGGTTTCAATTCTTTGTCTGTCAGTGTTTTAGTCAGCTGATACTATTTAAAAGCACAGTTTGAAAGTCAACATCTGTCAGTTTTCAATGCTAGTTCATGAGGTTATATGTAATATATAAAGAAGAAAGCATATATGTATATATATATATATATATAAAGAGAGAGAGGGGAGAGAGAGAGGAGGAGGAGGAGGAGGAGGAGGAGAGAGAGAGAGAGAGAGAGAGAGAGAGAGAGAGAGAGAGAGAGCAGAAAAATGCTTATGTGCATACACTTTCCATCCAAGTACATATTCACATACACTCAAAAACATACTACAAGCCTAAAAACATGCATTTGTGCATGTATGAACATATGCACGTGTGTAACTTCACAAACATAGCAGCAATATCTCAGCAGGCATGAATGCGGAAAAACATTCATCATTATAGAAGTAATCATTACCCTGCTGTGTGCAGTTTGCAGAAGCCAAGAAAATGAAAACCAGTGAAACAAGAGGACGCTTTTCAATATGACAACAATGAAGGAAAAGTTAAGGAACAGAAGATACAATACAAACAATGCTAAAACTACACAAATCATTCAACCCGTTTGGTGCAATACAGTCACAGAAACAACCTGGGAAGAGAAACACAAGGCTGTGAGAATTTGGCAGAACCAGAGAAGAGCACCTTGCTCTGGTCCACTCATTGACACAGATATGAATTTAGCAGACAGAAAGACGAGCACCTTGCTCTGATCCCGACGCTGACACAGACATGAATCAAAAGACTATGCAGTTCAAAACAGTAGCTAAAGAAGCCAAAGCGGCAACATTCTTGTGGTGTGGTGAGGGTGTGGTGGTGGTGTGTGTGTGTGTGTGGTGTGTGGGTTGGGTTGGTACGGTGTGGAGTGGTGTGGTATCATGTGGTGTGGTGTAGTATGGTGTGGAATAGTCTGGTGTATTGTGGTGTGGTGTGGTGTGGAATGGTATGGTGTGGTATAATATGGTGTGTGTGTGTGTGTGTGTGTGTGTGTGTGTGTGTGTGTGTGTGTGTGTGTGTGTGTGTGTGTAAAATGAATGGACAACACAATTTCAGATTTTTTCCATGAATAATGATCCATAACAATGATGAAGATGATGCTATGGGGTTCTATTTCTGGTCAAGTACAGTAAGAGAGGACAGTTCTCTATGCTTCCTTCTATAATACATCTCAGCATCAGTTAGGTCTAAGACAGGTACAGCACTCTCCGAGACATATCCCTCCTCGACATGAATGGATGGTACTCAGCTGTGTGGTTCTAGTCTTTCCTGCTGAGAAAGCACACAGATGAACTGTGGGCAGGAACTGGTAAGGTAAGGTAAGGTAATGTTGCTTATAACCCAGCCGACCACAAAGGGTCACATCAGGGCTGTCACCGCGCTGAAGAGTAAGGACCAGAAGATGACACACTTCTCAGCCTGTCACGGACCTTGTGCTAGGACCCTCAGCCTGCTTCATATCAGGATGTTTCGTTTTTGTTCGTAACTCCTGATTTCCCCAAATAATCTGCCCCCAAGTGTATCTTGTCCAAAACTATGCCACTCACAATGCACAGTTTGTCTCCCTGTGTCAGCTCAACTTTGGGCGTAACTGGCACAGTCAAGACGTCTCCTGCTTTGTCACTGTCCCAGGTGGCGCTCATGTTGCAGCGGAACGTCATCCTCGTGCTCAGGGTGCACTGCGTCTGGTCAGGCTTGGTGTACGTCTCTCCATTTGCATACTGAGTTGTGAAACCAATGCCTGATATCAGCGCTGCTGGAGAGAAAAAAAAAAAGAAGGAAAAAAAAACCCACAAAAGTACACAAAAGTATTCGCTTGCTTTGTGTCTTCATTTCTGTTTGTCTTTACACACACACACACACACACACACACACACACACACACACACACACACACACACACACACACACACACACACACACACACAACACACACACACACACACACACACACACACACACACACACACACACACAACACACACACACACAAAACAATATTTATTCCCTTTCGCCCTTTTGGGGTATGGAGGAAGGGTGAGTTTAAAGCAGTAACAGTAAAAGGAAAACAAACAAGTCAAAATAAAACATTAATTACAAGTCAATGCTGACACAGACAAACTATTTACAACACTTGAGATAATCTAATATACTTTGACTATAGAAGCATTTGTTTTTAATAAGTAGGAGACATCATTTAACAAAAATTATAGACAGATCACACACACACACACACACACAGAACACACACAATAGCCACACACATGGCACACACACGGCACACACATGAACATAAGCAAAAACACACTAAGAGCAGACACAATATGAACACACCAAGTATGCCAAAACCATTCATTCACAGGCAATCTCTTCCTCTTCTTGCACCAGTTCTTTTCTTTTTCTGTACAGACAAATGCTGAATGAATGAATAAATCATCCGTGTTTGCTTGCATGTTTAACATTTGCAGCGTATTGCCTGTGATAATCTACTCCTGATACTTTGTGTCGCTTGTGAACCATGTACTTCAGATACACAGAACTTTTGCTGACAGTTATCATATGGCGCCTTGCATTCGGCTGGGCTGCTACAACATGAATTGAACTGAACTGATTGATGTCTGTTATGAGAGTATAGGTTCTGGATGACTTACATCACTGGCAGAGGCCAAGACAGTCAAAGTCCCCTGTGAAAGGTTTGTCTGTGAGAAATACACATTGTCAACCATGAGCCGTCAAAAGCTTTAAGTCATGTCAAAAGTGAGCATTTTGAATTATGTAATAACTTTCAGCTTTTCCACTCAGAAAAAAGAAAAACCTGACAGGCAAACATATCATCAGAATTTTGAAAAATACAACTGAAACATAATAAATAATTCAAGAGATGAGGTTTTACTGTATGCCTCAGGGTGCTGTGTGGTCCAAGGAAGCATGGAAAGGTTTCACAGAATTTGGGAAAAACAAAAAAAAAAAAAGGACTGTACAGACAACTGCTTGTCTTCAATGAATGTTAGATTCTGTCCACAACAGCCCAGAGCTAGTTACCACATCCACTGTGCTCTGCTATACAAACATGAGTAAACAAACACACTCTGAGGCAGGGTTTTCCATTCAAACTGGGGCTTTTCAAATCTTATACTGAACTCGGAATTATAAAGTTACTTCTTCTTCTTCTCTGCATACATCTTGGTCTACATGGTCAGTCCAGCCCTTGAGATGAATAGTGCCATTTTCTCTGGCTCCTGCAGACTGCCACAGAGCTTCACCATTAGAGCTGTCTCTGTTGGCCACACCTCTCTCCTTGTCAGTTCATATAATGCGCATTTTTGGAGCACATGCTCCACTGTCTGTTCTTCCTGCCCACAAGGACAGACTGGAGAAGGCACCACCTTGAGCTTTCGGCACAAGTGACTGTTAAGTCTGTTGTGCCCGGTGCGGAGCCTCACCAAGACACTTTGTTACTCTCTGGACAACAGACGATAATCATCCTCCTTTTCCCTCCAACCTGGGTGTTGTGATAGTCTGGTTGATGCTCTGCATTGCACTTGACAGCGGTGCACTGTCTCTCCTGATGGGCTGAATCATGGCAGACTGATACAGAGTACTGCTGATGGACTGCCAGGACTACTATGCGCATGTGTGTGTGTGTGTGTGTGTGTGTGTGTGTGTGTGTGTGTGTGTGTGTGTGTGTGTGTGTATGTGCAAGCGCAGGCGCGCGCAACGTGTGTGTGTGTGTGTGTGTGTGTGTGTGTGTGTGTGTGTGTATGTGTGTGTGTGTGTGTGTGTGTGTGTGTACGTGCATGCATGTGTGTGTGTGTGTGTGTGTGTGTGTGTGTGTGTGTGTGTGTGTGTGTGTGTGTGTGCCAGCGCTGGGGCTGCAATAGGACAGGACTGGGTGTGGCCGTCTTTGGACAGGTGAGAATGGGTGGCATGGGAGTAATGTTACTAGGGGAGATGGACGATGAGGAAACAAACTAACAAATATGTTGCTGAGGGGAGATGGATGATGAGGAAACAAACTAACAAATATGTTGCTGAGGGGAGATGGATGATGAGGAAACAAACAAACTTGTTACTGAGGGGGAGACGGACGATGAGGAAACAAACTAACAACTATGTTACTGAGGGGAGATGGACGATGAGGAGGAAACAAACAAACATGTTACTGAGGGGAGATGGACGATGAGGAAACAAACAAACATGTTACTGAGGGGGAGACGGACGATGAGGAAACAAACTAACAAACATGTTACTGAGGGGAGATGGACGATGAGGAAACAAACAAACATGTTACTGAGGGGAGACGGACGATGAGGAAACAAACTAACAAACATGTTACTGAGGGGAGATGGACGATGAGGAAACAAACAAACATGTTACTGAGGGGAGACGGACGATGAGGAAACAAACAAACATGTTACTGAGGGGAGACGGACGATGAGGAAACAAACAAACAACATGTTACTGAGGGGAGATGGACGATGAGGAAACAAACAAACATGTTACTGAGGGGAGAGGACGATGAGGAAACAAACTAACAAACATGTTACTGAGGGGAGACGGACGATGAGGAAGGAAACAAACAAACTTGTTACTGAGGGGAGATGG